>JAWPHD010016653.1:0-48678 GCA_037043455.1 Cyrtodaria siliqua
TGATATCGTCAACGTTAGTGTTTATCTGTTCATTTAATATAGCACCACCAACGCCACCACCGCTACCACCACCACCACCAACAACTCTACTACCACCACCGCAACAACTCGTTTTTAAAAACTACAGCTATCATGCAAACCGTAGATCCTAAAAACCAAGCATCGCCGACTGATCTCATGGAGGAACTAAAACAGTCAATACAATCTAGACCGAAATTAAGAAAAACTTCAGAAAGAGTGCTTAGGCCAAAACCTGCCGAACCCGCAGAAACAGAAAGAAAAACGTACTTTAATTGATCCTGAGGAAGAAATACTAAATTAAATAGAATAAAAATGGGAAGAAGAACTAGCTGCGAGGCCTAAGGAACTCAAACTCAAAGGAACTCAAACTGGTGTATGATATTGATTTGAATGCTGAATTGCTAAGTATGATTTGCCAATAACAACTGAAATACCAGGTATTACTGATGGGAGTGCTGATTATGATGAATATATTAAAAGGGCTGGGGAGATACGCATAGGAATGTCTTACAAGATAAGAGGTCTAGAGACAAAAATAAACAATCTCAACTTCGACGAAAAAAAACTCGGGAAAAAGTACGTGAAGGTAGGCGATGAAACTAAACTTAAAAATTCAAAATTACTCAGTGACCCCGAGCACCTCCGGAAAACTAAAATTCTCCATATAAAATAACGTAATGATCTGACTGATGAACTGACTCTCTGGATTTTTACATAGAGAAGTTGCCTGAGCGAATTCGAACAGCTAGTGAAACTATACAAAATACTGGCAAAGGGATGCAACAAAATAAAAATTTCTACAAAATCAACAAAGATGGCCACTATGGAATGTTACATATGATTTGCCTAAGCTTGTTGGTCATCACAAATGTATTGCTAAACAAGGAGAAGTAGTTGTGCTAGACCTAAAAGTAGACGATGATTTAATAGACTTGATAACAACGCGTTATAATAATAAAAAAAACGTATTCAAAGCTGTCTCAGAATGCTTTTAAGGAACTAACAAAATAATCTGATTTACCAATTCATAAAGGTTCTTCAAAGTTCAAAAAAGATTTTAGGAGGTTGTGTTGATGTTGAATATTACAATAGTCCTGATGATTTGGTTAATGATCTAGAGTTAGTATGCGGAATTATCGAATATGAAAATAATAGCCCACAGCTAATAAATAAAGGTATTAGCATAATCGATGAATTATTAAAAATTGGTAAAATATCACCCGAAAAACAATTTTCTAAATATCTTAATTAAATTATTGTCTAACTGTAATTATGCATCAAACCGAAAGAAGAATTAATTGATTACTTGACGCGACTTGTGGCTGCATACAGACGTAGCTATAAATTATGTGGTATTATAAACACAACGTTACATATTACCAGTGGAATAATTGGTTGTGATGCTGTTCTAGCATTGGTTCCAGCAATTTCTGTTTTTGTGGCTGTAGTTGGTGCAGTTCCTCCAATAGCCGCTGTTTTAGTAAGTAAAACAAGAATAGCAGAATAAAAGACTTTGTTAAAAACACATCATAGGAGTTTTAAACAACTTCTATCATATGTTCAAACAATAATAGGACTAGAAAATGATGAAGAGATAATTAGGATTACCTTTAATAAAATATTTGAGATTCAAAATAATGATAACTTTACAGAACCTCTGGAAATGTATATGAACAATTTTTTTCTGAAAAATGTATTCAAATTCGACCTTCTATTTCATCCAAAATCTTAACAATTTTGTAAAACAAACCTTCAAATCTTTGTCTTTTTGTAGAAGACAAATCATATGCTACCAAGTATTTATCCAAATGATATTTTCTGTAAATAGTTTTCTTTCGGTTGTAATTGTAACCTGTAATGAGATTATAACCATTGTGAGTGCCACAATTAAAACAGATACGTTCATTATCGAAAACTTCACAGGTATCGTTACAATTCACACATGCGTAAGTACACGTGTAACAAAGCTTGGTTCCAACACAATATTGACAGTGCTTCTTTTTATTAGTTATACAAAATAAGATACAATCTGAACACAATCCAGGAGGATCAATAATATCTTAAACTCTTTTATATTATTTGCAATTCATTATACTATACAATTATATTTGTAAATATAGGTTTAAAGGAATATTATCTTATGTAATATTATAATGGAACAAGTAGAAAAAGAAATCAAAAATGTTAAGGAACATCAAATGACATATGCTAAAATGGTTGATTTTGAAGATATGAATAAACTTGACATGGAGTTGATGTTTTATGCATACTATAATGAGTTAGTTGAAAAGATAATCTCCAAAGTACGTGATCTAAACTTACCATGGAAAATTAGAAATAGTGACATAAAGAGATTACACACTTATTGTGAGAAAACAATCTCATGCTGGTTGAATAAATAGTATAATATAACCATCTTTACTTTAAAATAATTAAATAAAATAATGATAGGCTTAAAAAAATAATCTCATGTAATATTATATAAAAATATGAAAATTATAAAATCACCACCAGAAGAATATAGCAAAGTTTTGGAAATTGAAAAATCTCCAAAACAATATAGCAAAGTTGTTCTTGTTATTATTGTATGGGACGAAAGCCAAATTAAGCAACTTTGGTTTACAAAACCACTTGTTATAGATGATCTTGAAAAGGAATTAGAGCAAACAAACGGTTTTAAAATGAATGTTACTTTAAAAGTTTCTTTAGATAAAGTAGCACATGATAAAAAAAAGGGAAAATAACCACTTATAAAACAGCTTATTTTGCTTCCAAGGCATCATTAATTATAAACAAAACTCAAATTGATGATGCGCTGACTAAAGCATCTCTTGAAATTCTGGAGAAAATTAAAAATTGGATTTCTGAAGGAAGTGGTTTGAGAATTGTAACAGTTGAGGAGCACTACATAAATATAGCAAAGCACAAGCCTTTGCGAGGTAGCTCTTATTTGAATTTACCAAAAAACTGCAACACCACAAAAAAGGTTTAATAAATATAAAATATGAAGATAATGAATGCTTTAGATGGTGCCATTTAGCTTGAAAATTATCTGTTAAAACAGATCCTCAAAGAATAACAAAGTACAAAAATCATATTGGTGATCTTGATTACAAGGGAATAACATTTCCTGTTACAGTTCAAACAATCCAAAAAATAGAAAAACAAAACAGCATTTGTTTTAACATAAATATGTATATACATATGTATATAAATATTCATATGGATATGAAAGTAATCAAGTATACCCTTTGTGTATATCAAAAAATAAAGCAAAAGAATAGTGTGATATGTTTTTGATCACTGAAAAAGAAAAAAAATCATTATGTGTGGATAAACTATATAACTTTAACAGTCTGATGTATAATCAAACAAGGCAAAAAGACAGAAATGGTTTTGTAAAACATGCCTGCAGTGCTTTACATTAGAAAGAGTTCTGGAAAAACACAAACCTATTTGGCTTTCACATAATGGTAAGCAAGCAGTAGAACTGCCAAATAAGAATGAAAAAGTTAAGTTTAAAAACTATGACAGGCAACTAATGGTTCCGTTTGTTATATATGCTGATTTTGAAGCACTAACCGAAAGTATTTCTTCAGCAGCAAACACTCCTAAACAAATCATATACAGAAGCGTATCAAAAGCATATTGATTGCAGTTATGGGTATAAGGTTGATTGTTGTTAATAGGATGATCAATATTCAAAACCAATAACGTAATATTAATTTCAGACTAACTAAAAAAATACTTGTTGTGTTTCATAACTTGAGAGGTTATTATTCTCACTTTATAATGCAACACATCGGAAAGTTTAAACAAACAATAAATGTCATACCGAATAACATGGAAAAGTACATGGCTTTTATGTTAGGACAAAGTTTGGTGTTTATTGACCGTTTTCAGTTTATGTCTCAATCATTAGAAAATTTAGTATAGAACATCCCCTCATTTCATTACACCTCGCAAGAATACTTAGCTGATAAGCTAGAATTAATAAAAAGAAAAGTTGTTCATCCTTATGATTACATGAACAGTTTCGAACGTTTTAAAGAAGTTGAATTACCTGGCAAAGATAGCTTTTATTCTCAATTAAATGATGAACACATTTCAGATGCAGATTATGAACACGCTAAAAATATATGGAAACAATCCAAGATTAAAAATATGGGAGAATATCATGATCTGTATCTTAAGACTGATGTGCAGTTGCTGACAGATGTTTTTTGAAAACTTTAGAAAAATTGCATTGAGTATTACACATTAAGTCCTTGCCATTACTTCATTAGCCCTGGTTTAGCCTGGGATGCATGCCTTAAAATGACTGGTATCCAACTTGACTTAATCACTGATATTGATCAATATTTGTTTGTGGAAAAAAGATTAAGAGGTGGCACAAGTTATATCGCAAACAGATATTCGCAGGCTAACACTATATGAACAACTACGGCAAGAAAAAAGAAAGCAAGTACATAATATATATTGATGCTAATAACTTGTATGGGTGGGCCATGTGCCAACCGTTGCCTACTGGTGGTAACTTCAAGTGGGTTGATAAGTTTGAAAAAGGAAAATCAAATTACATTGTTGAGTGCTATATCTAGTATCCCAAAAAACTGCATGACTCACATAATGATTATCCTCTTGCACCAGAAAGTTTAAATATACAAGAGGAGTGGTTGTCACACTATTGTACAAAATTAAAACAAAAGTTTAAATTGGGATCTTGCAATGTTAATAAACTTGTTACGACGCTGAAAAATAAAGAAAATTATGTCGTGCATTTTAGAAATTTAGAATTGTATAAAAAGCTTGGATTAAAGGTGACACAAATTCATCGAATACTACAATTTGACGAATCGGAGTGGTTAAAGACATACACAGACTTTAATACTGCCAAGAGAACAACTGGTAAAAATGCTTTTGAAAAGGTTTTCTTTAAACTGATGAACACTGCAGTTTTTGGTAAAACTATGAAGAATTTGAGAAACAAAATAAATTGTTAAATTAACTCACGACGAGGAAGACCTTTTAAAATATGCAGCAAGACCTTCATTTATTTCTTCTAAAATGTTTAATGAATTATTTTTTGCAATAAACAGAATAAAAGAACGATTAGTTTTAAATCGTCCTTGTTATGTTGGCATTTGTATTTTAGACTTGTCAAAATATTTGATGTATGATTTCGATTACAACTACATTAAAAACAAATATGATAAAAAAAGCTAAATTTATTTTTACTTATACCCATTCCTTGTGTTATGAAATAAAAACGAAAGATGTGTACAAGGACTTTTACAAGGATAAAGAACTTTTTGATAATTGTGATTATGATCCAAAAAGTAAGTTTCATTTTAATGATAATAAAAAGATTATTGGCAAGATGAAAGATGAAACTTGTGGAATACCATTGTTGAATTTGTTGGACTACGAAGTAAACTATATTCGTAAATATTAGATAATGAAGTTAGTACAACAAATGCAATGGTGTTAAAAAGTGTGTTGTTAAAAACAATATAACGAATGATAATTACAAAGCGATTTTGTTTACGGCAACAGAAGCCCACCACGAGATGAAAGTTATTAGATCACAAAAGCATAACATAAGCAGCTACGAAATCAATAAAAATAGTTTGTCAGCTTATGATGATAAAAGATACATACACGATAATGGACAAGATAAGTTAGCCTACAAGTAAAATACTCTATGATAGAATATGATATGTACAACGATGATGAAGTTTAATAGATACTGGGGGTTTTGGTAAAGTTCTTCCTAAGCGAAGGGCAATCAAGCAGTTTGTATAGTTGCGAGGGGGTCTGTCGGCAAGTATGCCATCGTCATTTGGCGTTTGCATCTTTGTGTTAAGGGCAACTGGAGACAACTGATAACTGCTGATTGTTTGTCGCGAGATGAAATTGCGCTTATACCCCCAGTATCTATACTACTAAGGTAAGTAGGTCTACGGCATTTCAATGTTGGTAAGTGTTGTGGTAATATGGCAATTTAGTTGAAAATATGGACGTCAAATATGAACGGATTTTTTTTTCTTACCTGCTATATGCTTTTATACCTCATATGGTTAAATAGAATGAAAATATACGCTCCTGGATCTGTTTACAATACAATCTTGCCATAGCCATCCAGTGCTCACGGAAAATATCTTTGACCGCCAGGTCCTGAATTAATATTGACAGGCCCTGAATTAATTATACAGAAAATATTGCAAACAGGGATAAGCTCCAACCATATTTTGACAGGCCCCGGGCTTGGGGCTATCCTATTTCGTAAACACTGCCATCCGTTATGCTTCACAAAACCTAACATTTATTTTGACCCCCATGTTTAGTAGTTGAAAGTAGGTCACAGACTGTTGCAAGTCGGTCGCGATGAAGTTCAACTTCACGAATTCTGAATATAGTGTGCAGTGTTGAGAAATTGCGGCAATGTTTGATGTGGTTGGTGTGTGTGATTTTTTTTTATATTATAACATTGTGGTGAACTTGTACTACATAAAAATTATGCAGTTTTAATAACGACACACTGGCTTATCTTTTAATATACAAAACAGACTTTTCACAATGAAAATTAGCGCATGTGGAACAGTCTTTAGTACAAAAACTGGTTCGGATTACGCGCGTAAACTGCAGAATTTCAAAATCAACTTGCCCTGCCCAAAATGTCGCTTGCCCCAATTTCAAAATT
Organism: Cyrtodaria siliqua; assembly: GCA_037043455.1. Lineage (NCBI taxonomy): Eukaryota > Metazoa > Mollusca > Bivalvia > Adapedonta > Hiatellidae > Cyrtodaria > Cyrtodaria siliqua. The sequence continues at coordinate 6,725 of JAWPHD010016653.1, forward strand.
CACCTGCCCCAAAAGTAAGCTATGTCAACATGCCTTTTTTTGAGACCGCGCGCTAAGTTGAATACGTATATATTACAGCTTTTTTGTCATTATTGTTTAGATGATTTCATTGTAAAAGTAATGCCTTAAATTAGGAAGGATCAGAGCTATAGGTTGTTACAATTATGCACATATCAGTGTTTTCCTCCACCTCCACCGGTGGAAGAGGGTGAGGGATGTCGACGGGTATACCCCTAGGATAAGATATCACTGACGAACATGGGTATGGAATAGTAGATGAACCAGGTGCCAACACGGTAATATTAGATATGGGTAGGCCCTATGGAACGCTCCTAGTGCAGTAATTACAAAAGGGCAGGCAGATAAAAAAATGCATTAGGTCGAACAAAACTTTCTTTACTTATATTTTTGGTATATGACTACACCAGATAAAGAAGAAGGATGCATTAGGTCAAACAGAAGTTTTTTCCTACTTTCACTTTCGTTATAGACATCGCATAGATACATCAGCAAACTCATTTTTCTGTTTTGGAAATTATTAGCACGGTTTATGCCTAAATCTGACTGGTATGTAGTTTTTTTTCCTGTTAATTTCGTTTTGAGCTGCCAGTTCATAGATTAATTATCAAAATTAGCCAAGGTCGAAGCAGATCTTGGATACAATGGCAAACATGCTTCACAACATAAACACGCCATTCCGTCATTGATCTAACAAACATGGCATATTGAAATAAAAACAGATGAACACCTATTCATTACAACATGTGGGGATAGTCTCTTTGCTCATCAAACAACGCCGACAAATTGCCATAATCGTTTAATTGCATTATTGCTTAAAAAATGGTTCGATTGAATCGCCATTGTTTCACTTTACCATGTGGTAGTGAACAGGAGTTGTTTCATTTGTTGATACAAATACATCGGTTATTTGATTGTATACTATGGATACAGTACAAGGTCAAGTGGACAGAAGATTACCTTGGGTCACTACGACACACCGACTGATATACAAAGTAACAACACCATCTCAATAACTGATAACAGCAGATTTACACACTGATGTGTATTTCACACTAATCTGGTGTGTGACTTACTTCCTGCATAGAGGGGTTCGTTACGGGTGTATATTTCACACAGTATACACATTCTTAACACCGCGCATCTTCAATTAAAGATTGTCACCCCAAACCTTCCTCGGCCAATCCAATTCTGATAAACTGTCACACGGAAGGGATTAAACTATCACGAACAACACAGGTCAGTTCTACGACACTTATCAGTAATTGCTCGAGGCGAAAGCGACATGTGGTTAATTCCTACGCAATTATCGGCAAACTTCACAGTCAAGGCACATTTTCCTTTGATTTTTATCTAATGCTGTAACGTCCATCGGGCAAGTGAGGGACAACCAGATTGACGAAGTTCACCTGCCCGCACCAAGAAGCCACTTGCCCGGGACGTTGGGAAACTGTATGTTCTATTATGCATATTGCTTTATCGTTATTTTTTTGTGAGTGCGCATTCGTTAAGTCCGTTTCGTCTAGTCTCGGCAGATTATGCCAATTAAAGCGCCCATAAGCGATTAGCACAATTCATTCGCGCGTTTTCTTCACGCACATAAAGCCGTTGTTTGCGTGACGTCAAACCGAGACTGCAATATTTTGTATGTGTCGTGCTTGGCCGTGTCCAAAGGTCCATTATCATACTCTTTTGTAAATAAACATACTAGGTCAATTGTTGACGCAGCAGTTAAACTTTTTAACGTCAATTGCTGCTTCTCATCAGTTAAAAATAAGAAATTAATATTAAATTAACTTGAAAATATTTTTGTTGAAAGTCTCGTAGAATCTCGCCAAAAAGCGCCCCAAACGTGAGGGGCGATATTAAATGTCCTATATTCCCCTAGGCCCTGGTTCTGGATCCGTATAGTCTCGGCCAGCAGATATCGCTCTGGGCAGATTAGGCCAATTAAAGCGCCCTTTAGCGATTAGCACAATTGTATTCGCGCGTTTTCACGCGCATAAAGTCGACGTTTGCGTAACGTCATGTTGTAAATAAACGTACAGCGTCAATTGTTGATTCATCAGTTAAACTTGTTAACGTCACTTGCTGCTTCTCATCAGTTAAAAATAAGAAATTATTATTAAATTAACTTAAAACTATTTTTTTGAAAGTCTCGTTGAATCTCTCAAAATCTCGCCAAAATCGCCCAAAATGTTGGGGAGATTTCAAACGTCCTAATTTCCCCAGACCCTGGTTCTGGATCCGTGTAGCATAGCGTAACGAAGAAATCAGAAGAGGGCCGGGTGACCGATTATACGATCCGTGTAGCATAGCTTAACGAAGAAATAAGAAGCGGGCCGGGTGACCGATGCTAAATTTTGTCATTCGCAACATCTCTTACACTGCTTCGTAGTCGTGATCATATTCGACGCCTAATTGTAAATACAAGTGTTTTACATCTTGACAGTTTGTGCAGAAAAAAATTGAATCTGGGAGCACGTGACCGTAATGATTATTGTTTAGCTCTGCTGATCTTATGCCATGGTGCGGTGTCCGTCGTTCGTCTGTCTGTCTGTCCGTCCGTAAACTTGTTTTGTAGCGACTACTCCTCTGAAACTACTGGATGGATTTCATGAACATTTACAGAAATGTTACCCATGAAGTCTAGTTGATCCTAGCAAAAATACATGTTGATGTGAAATCCAATTTGGCCGCAAAAGATAAAAATATTGTTTAAAAAACAAGGTTGTAGCGACTACTTCTTGAAAACTATAAGTGATACTGATACGAGACTGTTTCTAAAATAATCAGCATGACATGCTGTTGGTCCGTGTCGAAAATCGTTTTAATTCGACATTAAACATGGCTGCCAGCATCCAACCTTTTTACAAAGAGTTATAAAGTAAAAACTTGTAGCGACTACTCCTCTGAAATTACGTTACGGATTTTCATGAAACCTCACAGGAATGTTGCTCTTGATATCTAGTTGATCCTAGCAAAATTTCAGGTCGGCGGAAAATTCAAGTTGGCCTCCACGGCTAAAAATAGAATTGTAAAAAACGAATTTGTAGCGACTACTTCTGGAAAACAATAAATGATATTGATATGGGACTTTTTCTAAATTAAAATGATCAGCATGATATGATGTTGGTCATTGTTGACCATTATTTTGATTTGACATTAAACATGGCTACCGCGGCCATCTCCGTTTACAAAGAATTCAATAGTAAAGATTTGTAGCGACTACACCTCTGAAACTACTCGACAGATGTTCATGAAACTTTCCAGGAATGCTGATCTAGCTATCAAAAACCTATCAGTAGAGCTTCGAGGTCATTGACCTTTTGTTTATTAAAGTAGTTCTGACCATCCGCATTTAGTTTGTCGATATAATAATGCAGTTTCCCTAATTGTTTATCTATGTTCATTAATAAATGTTTTGTCTTTCTGCCTTTCTGTATATCTTGCTTAGCAGATGTTCCTGTCTCAGCCAATCAGAAATGATAATAGTGTATTGGCAACAATCAAACTTTGTTCAGGAGGACTGTTCTAGACGTTTGTCTAGAAAAACAGCAAGCGTCGCAGATGATCTACACTAACTGCTTTGCAGTATTACTCAAATGTAAATCGAAGGTTTCCATATTGGTTACGTCATCGCGCTTTAGATTCCCGCCAAAAGAAATTTTCATTCGAATTCAAAGTTATCATACACATTTTGCAATGTCCCTCAGCCGATTGCTCCATTAATAGTTTATTTTACATGAACGCAGTAATAAAACTTTCATCTGCATTGTAAAAAACAAACAGTCAACGAAAATGATACATGAACAGGTGTGGATAACGGCCATATTGTAACACTACAGCCTTGCCACTGTATTTAACCTAACAGTTACAAATGTAACACACTTGTATTCAAATACACCCCTCTTATAACTGATCATGCAATGGGATTTTTCTAATACTGTCCGTTAGTTGTTGGTTAATCATCGGAACAGCTGTTATTGTTTACCTGTTCTAAACTATGAATTCTGGGAATTAATAGGTATTGCCATATTAGTGGAGACCATTTGCTGAAAGGTCTTGTGGGTAATTTATGCATACACTGAGGTAATCACCGTGGCGTTAACCTGTAGCTACACAGGTCGATGTCCTTATGTGAGGCATGACTAACTGCCGAAAAGCAGTATGGGTAAATCGTTTAGCATAATAGCGCACAGAAAGTCTAGGAGAGTCGGGAGTAGAGAGTCTAGAGTCGGTGGTTAAAGAGTGAGAGTCAGTTTCAATACTTGTATCCACAAGATGCGTCCCCGCAGTCTAAGACAGGGTGTGGGATAATTTAAACTATACTATGTAAACCAGTATAGTGCAGTCATCGTTACATACTAATTGGAAGATTTGGACATTTGAAAGTTTCTAAATACTATTTTACTTTGTGAACCTAAGACATTTAATAATAGGGACTAATTAAGTAATCAACAAATGGACGTACTAAAAAACACTATACTAAACGGATATGTTTATATATATAACAGGATTATGAATGTGTAATTATTCGGACTGTTTTATATGTACCAATAAATTATGGAAATCACAACGCGAAGTCCGGACCTTGTTATTAAATGTACCAAGCATAGCATACGATCCCGTAGTGCTACAATATTGTTTACAAAGCAACAGTGCACTATTACCTGTGCCGTTGCCTTTCGGCTAACAAAATGTCAAGATGTTGAACAAAACGAAGCTTGATATACACATAAGGCAGGATCCCGAAGAATGACGGGATTGGCCGAGTTTTCACGATTGCAGTTTTGTTTGTTTTGGGAGCCATTTTGAAATCTGTAGTGTTTTATATAGTCGTGTTTGAGAAGGTAGTCCTTTATTACGCTATAAAACGGTAGTAGCTACCGTGTGATAATACCACCTTGACGTGTAACACTAAAGCTATCAAAACATCAGTCATTTCTTGTTTACATATTCAATAAACTATCGTAAGTTATCGCGAGATTTGATGTTTCCACTTCTAGAAATGTGTGCTATTAGCCTATTTCTAACGTGAAACTGGGAACCAGTCAAAATTAAACCATATCTACTTCCGACACGGAAATACAAGTATGACAATCAGTCGGTATTAAAAGGAGAACGTTTAACTGTTTATTGAACAACAATGCACGAGAACATGGAATGTGTGCATCTAAGCGTGACATAACACAAACATGACTATGAAACTGGTGGCCTTACATTAAACTGAATGCATCTTGTGCATTGTTTAATAATTATAAGGCGTACACCTACTATTCTAACCACTGGCCAAAGGAATCAGAGTTGATGTTTTCTGATTGCAGTAGTTGTACCGTCAGATTTTCCAATAAAATAAAGACAATCGACCTACATGTACTTGCTGTTCCCTATTATTAGTTTTTTTGGACAAGAACATGTGAACATGACTATTTATTGTTTCGGTCTTAGAAACGGGAACATTTCCCGATATATTCCGGAAGAAATCAATAAATTAAATGGTTACCTATATATTCAAAGCATCAATGAAACATGCTGCAGGTATAATTATATACATGTATATACTCATTACTCTGACATGTTCGAGACTATAATGTTTAAAATGGCCGACGGAGCTAGTAAATATTCATATTTTGTAAACAAGAGAGTATATTATTCGCTATAAGACAATGAAAAGAAAACAACATGTCAGTTTGTAATTGTAATTACAGAGCTCCAGACAAACTTTTATGTCAAAGGGTATTTACCGCCTAAATAAATCTGCAATGCTGATTCAGATTATTTTAAAGAGTAAAAGTTATAATTTCGTTGCTTTTTGTGTCATCTGCGTTTAACGGAAGACACTCGGGGATCACTGTGTCGTTCGTCCGTCACTCTTTAACCTGCAACCTAACCTTGGACATAATGTGAAAAGATTTGACCTATGCTCATCAAACTTCGTACACATCTTCATCTCATGTCTAGGCATGTCGTTATACATGTCCAATAACTCTGACTTTCATTTTGGCAGAATTATGCCCCCTTTTTTTTATAAAAACTTTAAACTGACCTTGACCATGGCAGACAACACAAGTGTCAAGGCTGGAGTAGACGAAAAGCAAAACAGACTTCCAACGATGAACTGGATTCCCAAATTACACAAACAACCATATAAAGCCCGTTTTATTTCCAATTCTATTACTACTACTAATATCTCCAAACTTTAACATCTTGTCTTACTGCCGTTAAAGATCAAGTTAAACAATATTGCGCTAAAGCTTATGAAAACTCTGGGATTAATTTATATTTTGGTCTATTAACAATTCAGGCGACGTTCTTGACAAAATTTGCAATAAACGTCGAACGTTTGCTAGGGAATATACTACATGTTTGGCCTGTAACAATATTAAAGAGTATTTTACTAACGGCAATTTGGACAATTACACTATGTGGACTTGCAATGAAGTTTGTGAATCACTTATTTTTCTATTGGATAGCATTTTCGTCAGGTATGGAACTACCGTTTATAGACAGATTGTTGGTATCCCTATGGGTACGAACTGTGCACCACTTGTCGCAGATTTGTTTTATATTGCTATGAAAAATATTTCATGTTGAGTCTTTCACCAGGTACCTAGGCAGATGTTATTGAAGCTTTTAATGACATCTCTCGGTATCGGGATAACATATTGCACATTGAAAACCCTTTCTTTTCTACTATGACTAATAATATATATCCTAAAGAACTTCAACTTAACAAAGCTAATATTTCTGATATTACAGCTACTTTTCTCGATTAACATCTCTCTATTGAAAATGGTGAAATCATTAGCAAAATCTATGACAACAGAAATTATTTTAATTTTGATATTGTTCATCATCCCTATTTAGATGGGGATGTTCTCCGAGCAACTTCTTATGGGGTCTATGTGTCTCAACTTATTCGTTTTTCTAGAGCGTGTACTCGAGTTGAAGACTCGTAATCTTTGTTTAACTAAAAAGCTACTCCATCAGTGCTACCGTTACCATAAACTTCGTAAAACCTTTGCACAATTTTATTATCGTAGCCCTGATCTTCCTTCCAAATATAAAAGTAATTTTAAAACTCTTCTGCGACAAGGACTATCACAACCTGATTTCTATTGCGATTTGATTTACAAACTTCGTCAGATTCCTGATCATGATCCATTTCATACTATCTTTGTTAAACTTATTAAAAGGTTTATCAAAAGAGGTTATGACCCTATCATTTTGCAACGTACTGCCTGCTTGGTGGTGGACCCATTTACAGTTCGCCACTATGCTTTCCTCTTTAATTGTACTTTGATCGGACAGGCTGTGGACCCTATGATGACGTCTACCTAAAGCCCAAAAGGACGATGGCGTTTGATGTTTGTCTGCGGTCATATTGTCGTGCCCTCAATGGTTTATTCCCCTGTTGCTCTGGCTTCTGCCAAGTCATCGAGTTTGTGGCTTTCTGGGCTATTGTTGTTTGTATTTATATATACACGAGCATCTTTGTGTTTTACTTATATTGACTATTATTGCTGTCTTGATGGTTAGAGAATAGTTCATAGCGGGGATTTCTTTATTTACACTGTCCCGTTTAATTGGGATGACAGTAGGGTAAGTGTGAGGTTTGGTGCACCCTAGAACCTGATTTAAACCCTCAGTGGCCTTTTTGCTACTGACCGTTCCAAGGCGGTAGCCCTACTTTCAACCCTTTTTGTGTTTGTAACGTCATATGCCTTTATTATTACTATTGCAATTCTTGTTTGTCTTTTTGCGTTTGAGGTTTACTGTGTTCTGTGAAAGCTGCATTTCCTGTTCAACTTGTATACATAATTCTGCAGAACACCCTTCAAGTTACTTCAAAATATGGCTTTATTATAATGGAATTGTAAATTGTCGGTGCTGATTGTCCCTCCCAATTCATTTTTTTCGTACCGATTGTTTACATTTTAATTCTGATTCTCTGGTCAGTGGAGTTCAGAATTATAGTATTAGGTTTTGTCAACAATATCATGAAATATGCGTTATTGTTTACATACATTCCATCATCTTTAAATCAAAAAATGGTAACTTGCCCATGAATCATACTTGCCAGTGACTGTCATTAATTTATGGTTGAATTTCTTCTGTACTTGCAGGGCTTTCCCCAGGATTTTTTAAAGGAGTGGTGGCATTTGTTTCATTGGAGGGGGATGGGCTTGGGAAAGCCCTGACTTAAAACCAGTGAACTTATTACTATGTCAGTATGTGAAATGGAGACGAGCCAATGATTTCGTTTTTTTTTTATATGAGCTGATTTCATACGTTTTCTTTACAGTCTAGCTCAAGGGCCATTAATAGTCTAGAGTTGCAAATAGTTTGAAAATGCATGATCCATCATCTGACTTTGTTAACAACTGATGATCGACGACCATTATTGAATTAAAGGTGCAGCGGGTTTATTTCCAACATTAACAGTGATGGTATAGACATGGTGTCAAGTACTAATGTACGTACAATGTTACCATCACGTTTGCATTAATTAATCACCCAATGAACGCAGGCCGATTTAAAATGTATACTCTGCTAAAAAGGTGTGCTAACTTGCTAACTCTGCATAAATTACAGAAAATTACCTGCGCTATAAATAAACTATTTGGATCTGAAGACGTGTGCTATGCTTACCGCTAGCAGCTTCGCGCAGCATATAGGGGATACAGCATAATATAATGCACAAAGGTATCGAAAATATTTATTCGACATAGCGTAAAAATGTTAATTCTGTTCTGTTGATTTGATAGCGTAATTGTCTAAGTTGTTAAGCTTCCAAATACTTTGTCAACTGTTACTCTACCTATCAATATCAGTAATTTGACAAAGTGTAAGTTAGTTTCAATATCAGTAATTTTACAAAGTGTAAGCTATTTTCTGGCTACTTAAAACTGACCAAGCATTTATTTTCAAGTATAAGTTGTGATATCCATTTAGAGACATATTGTTGCATGTACTTGTTGCATAATTAAAATTTATTTCATTCTCTAGTACTAAAATACAGTACAGCTAATGCAAAACGCACACTTTCCTCGATTCGTCAAGTTTTGGGGGTGGCGTGTGTTTGGACTTCGAGTATCCTTTTCGCAAAAGTATGCCATTTGTCAAACACCCCAAGCCACTCCATGTAGAATCCATTTAACCGAGAGTACGTGCCTGTGATGGTTTGTGCTCGGGAATATAAACAAATCTTAATTATTCCGACAACTGTTAAGTTAAAATGCAACTCATCAGAAAAGTGAAGCCAGAAATTAGACAACGGGTGTATATTTTCTGTACAAAATGTGTATGAGTGATATCTATAACGAGTAAGGTTTGCTAACCAGTAGGCCTTATTGCCCACTGACCTTTCCAAATCGGTAACCCTGTCTTCACCACCCTTTCTGTTGTTTTGTGTCTCTTTCATTGTATTGTCAAGTCCTTGTTTGCAGTACAGTGCGGACCTACGATGTCATTGCGTTCGGACGCTGTGGTTTCTATAGGACCCTATATATATTTTTTGTAACAGATGCGTATTTTGTACATTTAATGCAGTAAATCACAAGTTTGTGTTCATTTTTGTTGTCCATTTTCAACAATATAAAAAGCCGTAATCGGAGCTTTTGCCAGATGCATTTTTCAAGGCGGCACTGACAACAGGTTTATGACATGGGATTCTTTACTTTTTTTATGACCATATATACCATTGATGAATTTTTTAATAAAATTCAGACTAGAAAAACTGATTGCAAATAACAATCATCCCATGTGGTTGCCAGGAAAATCGCGCATTTTTATCTGGTTCATTCAAGGTCTTCATCATGACTCCGCGTATGCTATGTGAAAACGTGGCTCCTTCGTAAATTAAGTGTCTACTACAGAATTTGCATCAACTTTGCAGTTCCGCAGGTTAGAAGTTTCTATCCCAATTTTCCATAGTTTTTCTTGATGTATATAGAGGATGAGCCTGGCATGTTCATTTATGTTATGCGCCTTATAAACTATCCTGTGTTGATGTGCCATAAAACTCTGTTCAAAGTCAACAGATCAGTTAAGTATATTATTAAATATTATATGCGGCATTACTACTCGAATGGAAATGTTCGATCGCCATATTGCCGATAATAGGAAACGCTGGATAAATTGCATTGTGGCCCAGGAAGATATCCAGGAAATATTGTATTAATGAATTTCCAACATCCAAAAGCAGAAGGCGCAACATTTCTCTCTAAACTTACTGAATAATTATTGACAAAAATGACTCAAACCTAGAAATAGATGCACCCATTACCTGTATAATTTCGACTCGGCCAAATTTCGAGTTTCTACACATTTTTATCATGACGTAAGTTTCAAGTATCTTGATTTCCACTCCAAGTCTCATTTACATACCGCTTTCTAAATTCCTCACTCACCGTGAAAAAATTAAGCCTGGGTTTTGCGGGAGCTGTATCCACAGAGTAAACTCGATTTTGTTTAATCATAATGTTTAATCGGAACAACAGTTGCTCTTTGGTGAATGTTGAAACTTTTCTGCCTTCAATACAGACAAAGCTTCACCACAAGATGTATCTCTTGGAAAGACAGCTCAGGATTGTTATTCGGATCATTTGATCAAAAGTTAATGTCACGGTTACTATAAATAAGAATTTGGTTTCCATTCATTAACATTAGTTTCCCTTGATGGATTTTAAACGAAAACTTCAGCTCATGGGAATTAAGCATGGGATTGTTATTTAAATTGTTATAAAGGTCAAGGTTACTGTTACTATAAATACAAATTGATTTCTGCCAAATAAATTTATTTTCTCTTAAAGACTTTTAAAAATACTTCACCACATAGTGTAGCTGATGGAAAAGAAGCACGGGATTGTTATTTTGGTAGTTTGATTTTAAATCAAGGTCACTGTTGCTATAAATAGGAAATTGGTTTCATCTCAATAACTTTAGTTACCCTCGACATATTTAACATGTTTTCCCCTAATGGGATTTAAACACGATATTGTTATACCCCCGCTAAACGACGTTTAGTGGGGTATACTGGTTTCACCCTGTCCGTCTGTCTGTCCGTCTGTCTGTAGAGGCAACCTTGTCCGCTCCATAACCCCTATCCCCATGAAGCAAATTCATGAAACGTCATAGGTAAACTGTCTGTGGTGAGAGGATGACCCTATTGATTATGAGGTCAGTAGGTCAAAGGTCAAGGTCAGCGGGACCCGAAAATGAAAAATATTGTCCTCTCCATAACACCTCTTGCCCTGAAACAAATCTCATGAAAATGCTTAAGTTAACTGCCTTTGGTAAGAGGATGGCCTCTGTTGATTTTGAGGTCAGTATATCAAAGGTCAAGGTCACCGGGACCCGATAATAGAAACCTTTATCCGTACCATAACTCCTCTCACCCTGAAGCAAATATCATGAAACTTCATCGGTGAACTGCCTATGGTAAGAGGATGAGCCCTTTTGATTTTGAGGTCAGTAGGTCAAAGGTCAAGGTCTCCGGTAATGAAAAACCCTTTTCGATCCATACATGTAACTCTTCTCCCCTTGAAGCAAATCTCATGAAACTTCATAGGTAATATTGAGAGGACAGCTGCTATTGATTTTACCTGATCACCATTACCTGACCATGAAAATCCCATTCCATTTAATCGTTACTTCAACGGTATGGTGGGGAATGGGGGGACTGATTGAGGGGATATAATTGTCGCCTTTAAAAGGCGACAGCTCTAGTTATTCAGGTCATTTTTTAAAAGATCCAGATTACTGTTACTATAATACAAATTGGTTTCTGCACTTTCCCTGAAGGAATTTTAACGAAACTTCACCACAACCTGTAGCTCATGTAAATGAAGCTCAGGATTGTTATTTAGATATTTTGATTATAAGGACCTATTTCCAACCTATTGTATTTGGGGGTGGAGAAAATGTATATAGGTAACTGTAAATCAGTGTTAAACATACAGTTGCATGTTTCAGTTGGTGTGGCCCTCCCAATATACCTTGTGTACATGTATGAAGCCTGTATATTAAAACATAAACTAAGGTGTATCTTTAGTTGTGTTTTGGTGTGTTTTTATTCTAAAAACAATGAATTATCAACAAAGTGTTGTATTTAGTTTCGTCTTCATAAAGATACAGTTTGAAGCTATGCCCTAGACACTATTCAATGTACCAATGTTTTTCATTGCGAAAACTTTACTCGGGCCTCAATTTATATACCTGAACTCATCGTTCATGTAGCATGTTAGCAGTAAATAGGTAAATCAAAGTAACTGCTACTGTACATAGAAACTAATTTCTACTCAGTAAATTGACTTTCCCATGCAGGATTTTAAGGAAACTTCACCACAAGAAGTGACTTGTGGAAGGGAAGCTCCGGGTTGTTATTCAGGGCATTTTTCATAGATCAAGGTCATTGAACACTATAAATAAAATAAAAAGGGTTTCTGTTCAGTAAATTCAGTTTCCAATGCGTGATTTTAAGGAGACATAACCACAAAGTGCACGTCTTGGAAGGGACGCTCTGTATTGTTTTTCAGGTATCCTAAACAACAGTCAAGGTCACTGCTACTGTAATTTATAGAAGAACGGTTTCCACTCAATAACTTCAGTCCCCTTAATGGATTTAGCAAAACAAATCACACGTTGTGGCTTATGGGGAACTTTATCATGTCATTGTTATTCGGGGGTATTTATGCAAAGGTCAAGATCACTGTTAGATTGAAATAACTTCACTTTTTTTTGATGTAGATTAACAAAACTTCATCAAAATGTGCGGCTCATTGAAAGGAAGTCATGTATTGTTATTCAGGTCGTTTGGTAAAAGGTCAAGGTAGTTAATAGAAATATAAAACTGTTGTTTTTTCCTCATTAAGTTGACTTTACCTTGTGGGCTTTCTTATACATTTTGCAGGATTGAGGATTATCCATAATACATTGTGCAGTTTTAAGATAGGTGGGTACACCTAAAATAGGGGATTTGTAATTCGCTGAATTTGCTTGATTTTACTGGGTTCTTTCGTTAATTGATATGTTGGAATTAATTTATAAGATTAATCTGCAGCTTCATCTGGCAGATTCAAAGCCCATGCATTATGAGTTAAGATCAGCGACCAGAATGGAAGGTTATAATGATGTAAATATACAGTGTATGTTTTCTTTATTTGAAGTAAAATATATTTAATCTTTTTTAAATTAAAATTGGCCTATTATTGTTTTGTACTGTCTGTTCGTGCAGTAGGAACATCTCTGTAGTGTAAGGAATCATGCTTTTCTTTCAAATGAGATCCGGTTTCGAGTCCTGGCGGGGAACCTGGCACACTTATTGAACTGTACAAACTTTGTCCCCGGACAACCACAACTTTAAAATAAATACATTTTATAACATAATTAAACTGGTGTTACCAACAAATATTTCATGTTTGCATGCGCAGCAATATAAGTGAGGCAGGCATACACTGTATATAGACCGTGAGCCATACACTTTTTTGTTACCATCTCAAGGGACAAATTCTTACTAGTACCATGTTATTGAGTACCTTGTAGAGAAACAAAAAAGCCATGATAGCAGTGTGAACAGGGTAGCTGATTCTTGTTATTAGAGTTATCTCCCCCTTTTAAGCAAAACTCTAGTTTCTTTAAAAAATCGTTTTTGCTGAAACTAGAAGAGCTACAGGTCTAATATTTTGCATGTATTATACATTTAGGGTCCTCTACCAAGTATTTATAAAATGGTGACCCAAGGGTCAAATATGGCCCAGCCCCGGGGGTAACATTTTTTCATACAGTTATATAGGAAATCTTTAAACATAAATAATTTTCTCTAAAACTGTAAGAGCTAGAGGTCCCATATTAAGAATGAAGCATAAGCTTATGGTCCACAGCAAGTTTGTTAAAATGTTCACCCTGGGGTCATATCTGGCTCCGGCCCAGGGGTCATATATTTACATAGAGTCATATAGAAACATCTTTAAAATCTCTTCTTTAAAAAAAAACAAGAGCCAGAGGTCTATTATTTTGCATATTGTACAAGCTTATGGTTCTCTACCACTTTTGTTCAAATCGTGACTCTGTGTCCAACTATGGCCCAGTTCTGGGGATATTGAATTTAATTGAACTGGGTTTTAAGGCGCACCAACACATGAAAGGTTATGTGGCGCCTAACAGGCATGAACATGCCAGGCTCATCCTCCATGTACATCGAGATAAAATATGGAGAATGGGCCTAGGACCTTCTCACCCAGAACTGCAGAGTTGCTTCAAATTCTATTGTAGACACTCCATTTACGCTGTAGCCACGTTTATTGTTTTCTGCCACTGCTCTTAGTGATGTGAGCGGGATGGCACCTGGAACAATGCAAGGGTCATGATGAAGACCTTTAATGAGCATGAACGAAAAATGACAAAATGAATATGAATGGGGGTGGGGTGTGGGGGGACTGGGGGTCCTACCCCTCTGCATGTGGTGTGTTTGCAGTGGTTGTATTCTACCCTGGCAACCATACGGCGGGGAGTGGGGTTCTGGGGTTAAAGTTTTACAAAGAGTTATCTAGGAAAGTCCATAAAAATATTCATTTCTGATACTACAAGAGCTAGAGGTCTAATAGGATGCATGTAGCATAAGAGTATCGATCTCTACCAATTTATTTTGTTCAAATGGTGATCTTATGGTCAAATTTCGCCCGGTCCCGGGGTCACATATTTACATAGAGTTATGCAGGAACGTCTATAAACATCTTCTCTGAAACTACAAGACCTAGAGGTGTAATAGGCTATATGTAGCTTAAGATTATTGTCCTATACCAAATAATTATGGCTCCCCCACACAAAGTGTGGTAGGGGAGCCATATTGATTTTGTGCTTTCTGTCTGTCTGTAGGTCTGTCTGTCTGTCTGTCTGTAGGTCTGTGTCACAAACGATGTCCGATCAATAACTAGAGAATGGTTAGACCTAGGGTCCTCAAACTTGGAAGGATGGTTGGTCATGACAAGTAGATGATCCTTATTGATTTTGGGGTCACTAGGTCAAAGGTCAAGGTTGCGGTGACATTGACTATCAAAACGATGTCCGATCAATAACTAGAGAATGGTTGGACCTAGGGTCCTCAAACTTGTAAGGATGGTTGGTCATGACAAGTAGATGACCCTTATTGATTTTGGGGTCACTAGGTCAAAGGTCAAGGTTGCGGTGACATTGACTATCAAAACGATGTCCGATCAATAACTAGAGAATGGTTAGACCTAGGGTACTCAAACTTGGAAGGATGGTTGGTCATGACAAGTAGATGACCCCTATTGATTTTGGGGTCACTAGGTCAAAGGTCAAGGTTGCGGTGACATTGACTATCAAAAAGATGTCCGATCAATAGCTAGAGAATGGTTGGACTTAGGGTCCTCAAACTTGGAAGTATGGTTGGTCGTGACCAGTAGATGACCCCTATTGATTTTGGGGTCATTAGGTCAAAGGTCAAGGTTGCGGTGACATTGACTATCAAAACGATGTCCGATCAATAACTAGAGAATGGTTGGACCTAGGGTCCTCAATCTTGGAAGGATGGTTGGTCGTGACCAGTAGATGACCCCTATTGATTTTGGGGTCACTAGGTCAAAGGTCAAGGTTGCGGTGACATTGACTATCAAAACGATGTCCGATCAATAACTAGAGAATGGTTGGACCTAGGGTCCTCAATCTTGGAAGGATGGTTGGTCGTGACCAGTAGATGACCCCTATTGATTTTGGGGGTCAAAGGTCAAGGTCGCAGTGACCTTCACTATCAAAACGATGTTCGATCAATAACTAGAGAATGGTTGGACCTAGGGTCCTCAAACTTAGAAGAATGGTTGGTCGTGACCAGTAGATGACCCTTATTGATTTTGGGGTCACTAGGTCAAAGGTCAAGGTTGCGGTGACATTGACTATCAAAACGATGTCCGATCAATAACTAGAGAATGGTTGGACCTAGGGTCCTCAATCTTGGAAGGATGGTTGGTCGTGACCAGTAGATGATCCCTATTGATTTTGGGGTCACTAGGTCAAATGTCAAGGTCGCGGTGACCTTCACTATCAAAACGATGTCCGATCAATAACTACAGAATGGTTGGACCTAGGGTCCTCAAACTTGGAAGGATGGTTGGTCATGACCAGTAGATGACCCATATTGATTTTTTTTTGTTTAATTTTTTTTTTTTATTTTTTTTTTTTTTTGGCATAAAAAGTTTTAGGGTCGGCCCCTTAAAAAAATAGACTCGGTCGGGTTACCTGAACCACACATATTTTTTTATGCGGCCTTACTGATACAGATAGTAGATACAGTCACAGGGATACGATCTCGGATCAATAGAGAACGGTTGGACCTAGAGTTGTCAATTATGCCTGTTTGGGCGAGTGGGGGAGCCATACGTTTTTGTCCCATGGACAATAACAATTTCTAGTTTAAATGGTGTCCCTCTTGAATCAAGCCTGGAATCAATGTTTGCCCTGTCCCGGGGGTCACGCTATAACATTGAATTATATAGGAAAACATATCCAAACAGCTTCTGATACTTCAAAAGCTAAATAATAGTTCTTATGTACCATAAGCTTATGATCCTCTACCTAGTTTGTTCAAATGGCGACAATGGGGTCAAATATGGCCACTACGGGGGTCACAGTTTTACAGATTTATATAAAGAAATTGTTGTTGTTTCTTAAAACAAGAGAGCACTTTGAGACAAGGCGAGTGGGTCTCTTGTTTATGGCTTGAAGTTGTACACTTTTCATAAAATCACTTCAAAAGTTTTAAGCGAACTGAAATATATAGAGAATGTGACTTTTGATAAGGTATTCCATTATGAAGACTTAACCATGTTTACAAATCGCATATTGAATAAATCCACGAACTAAAATCACAAAGTATACCACTGCATTTTCGACAAATTGCAAACAAAAACAGAAAGAAAAAGAAAAGGCATTTTACGGTTTAACTGTTGATATTTAGGTGTTTGTTATACAAATTTTAAAATAACCGCCAAATTACGACAAAATTACACTACAAGAACAGTTGATCAAAACTCTATCCAGGTGTTCATCTCATATAATAATGCATATGTGTCGCTTAAAAGTATATGTTTATTCATGGGTTTTTGTAATATCCGTTATTGAATAAGTGTAAAATGAATTATCCAATTTTTTTGTCTGGCTGGTTAAAGCTTTTTATATTGTATCTACGAGAGGCGCCCCACTTATATTTGAACACTTGTATTGTGTATCTGAATCAACTATCTTGAAATTCTCGCCGAATATGTTGATTGTAATGTCAAGTCTAATGATTCCTTCGATATGAAACATTATGACATGCACTATTATGTGCTTCCTAATGTTGCTGCATCCGTATTTTTGAAAATGGGTAGAGAATGACATTTTGAAGCATAAATCGTCAATTATAAAAATAACTTCAATACAAATTTAACACAAATGCTTTTAAAATATCGATTAAGGTTATAGTAATCCGATATGTCCATGCCTGAACGTAGAAAAGTGTAATATGCATTTTTTTTTAATTTGTCGATTTCAAGATTTTAGCGAAAATTAACATGAAATTCAGCTATGAAAATGACTAAATTTACGAAAGCGTCTAGTTCAAAACATTAACTGCAGGCATTTTTGTGACTTCCTCCGCTATAAAAAACAAGTTTCATAAGTTTCTCAAAAGAAAAGATAGAAAAATATATAACTTAAAATTTAGGGTCAAAACACACACATTTGCAAATAATGATAAAAATAATATATTTGTTTACCAAATATATCTTTAAAAGGTATACGATATACATATATGATATACATCAACAATAACTGTTCATGTTTTTATATCACAAAATATGATAAAAACAGTTATTTTGGTTAATTTATAAAATTATCAGTAACACAGGAGCAAATTTTCCTTTTATCTGTCAATGTTTTAATATTGCGATAAAAAGTCGAGCTTTTAATTCAGCATCTATATTTTTGTCTTAAAATAAAACATACGATCATATTTAAATTATAAACACAGGTTTAAACAATTATGATATGCATTTAGTGCAATTATTTGGTTTAAGGTAAAACTCCACGGCAACAGCAACATATAGGCTTCAAATTAGAAAATGCTGTACACCTTATTCAAAATGCAATTTAAGAAGGACCGCGTGAAATTGGATATTATTTTTAAATGCATACGTTCTAAATGACAGTTTCACATCAGTAAATCACGTATTGTTTATGACAATCACTTCCGCTGAAAAAAAAAACCTTAAACAAAAGTGTTCAAATATAAGTGGGGCGCCTCTCGTATAAAGTTTTGATTCTCAAACGATGTTAAGTTATGTATATACCTTGTGGTCAGTAGGTTTAGAAACGATGTATATATGTTGTAAAATGTGGCTGTTGTTGGCGGGATAGCTACTTTAACTGCAGTAGCACCTGTATGTCGGATATAGAGTAAACATCTGTAAACTAACCGTGATCCCTAAATGTAATCTATCTCGATGCACTGGGTACCGATTCTTATCAATATCTGGAAGCGTTTATATATTTTTTATATCTTATATGTATGTTATATTGTCACATTAAGTTATATTATTTAAATCAGATACTATGAACTGAGTATTCTTAATTGTCCTGTTCTATCCCAAGGCATTAATTGCCAAGTTTATCAAAACAGCAATGAGCTGGGCATCTATAAGACATATTGCAACTCGACATACATGAATGCTAGATAAGAGAGACCGTTGTGAACCCAGCTTTTCGGATATAACCTTTATGACGGATTAAAAAATATTAGTTGTATGTATTTTAATGCAGTCATCCTGCTTGAGCGCATACAGCCTGTTGATGCAGTGGATAGCACGGGGGACTTTAAATTCAGAGGTTCAAACCTGGTTCAAACCTGACCGGAGCCAGTGAATTTTGTCGGTGTGTTCTTGGGCAAGACACTTTTACCCTCGTCCGTCGGATGGGGACGTAAACCTGGCGATCCTGTGTATCGCTTGTTTTTTTCTCCCATAACCTTAAAGAAACATAGGTGTCTATTCGTCAGTAGGGCAGGTTCCTAAATGCATATATATCCAAGAATATGACCACTGCATATCCAGACATAGGGGTAAAATTAACCCGAATTCATGTTAATTTTGTCATTTTTGATCATTATTTTCATCATGAAACCTGTATTGTTTCAGGTGCTACTTCAGCGGTGGCAGTGATCGTGGCTCCAGCGAAAAATGGAGTATTTACTAGAGAATTTGCAGCAACTCTGCAGTTCTGCAGGTAAGAAGGTTCTAGGCACATTCTGCAAATTTTTATCTAGATGTTAATGAAGAGTGAGCCGGGTCGAATGTTCGTTTCTGTTGGCGCCATATAACATGTTTGTGTTGGTGCGCCGTAAAATCCCAATTCAAATCAATTCATCTTCGTCGATTCTTTTTTCAGTAACACAAAAATGATTCGTGCAAATGCATATACTACTATTGTAACATTTCGTATGCAGAATTCTTCATTGTGTTGTATATGGGTGGGGGTAATTCAGGTGTAAAAATCCTTAAAGTATGCATACATTTTAATTAAAAAGTATTAAAATAGACAACTTTTAAGATTTTGCGTTGCAATATGCAATGTTTAATCAGTGAAGTAATAAGATTACTTCACTGGTTTAATTCATGTATTTATGTGTAATACATAATCCAAATGTGTAATCATAATAAGTATTGCCATGACGCATACACCTAAAAAAAGACTTTTGTTAAAAAAACACATGTTAAACCGCACAATTCCTTTATCTAGAATCCTTTGGACTATGTGTCGTCTGTGCAATATATGTATTTTATCAGAACATGTTAATACTATTTATGTTGCAGTTACTTTGAGGAAGGCTTATACTTCCAGTTTGGCATGCGTCTCAACGTTTCAGGCTTACTGAACACATATGTGCAATGCTATGTGCAATGCCATGGACATTGCTTAGTACTTAATTTCATCAGAATATCATAACAATCCCTTATTTATATTATAATATTATTTAAATCATGTAGAAAGGTTGTAAATTACTGATTCTTACAAGTTTACACATATATTGTAAAAAATATTAACTAAACTAAATGCATAAAAATGTGTCTATAGTGGGTGGGGTAAATTGACTTCTTATTTGAAGCAAAATAGAGATTTTAAACTGAATTCAGTGCTAAATAAGAGCTTATTTACGCTTTATGTAACTCAATGAATTGTAAACTTAAGTGCATCTTTAAAAGGTACATCAATAATTATTCACACAAGCATGACATTCAAAAATGAACATCAAAAACTTATATGAAAGCTCTACAATGATAACCTATTAATGTTCGATTTTTTTTATATAAGCTACCTGTTCCAGATTGCTATCATGGAAAAATGTATTCTATATACATTGCTCTTTTCAAAAAGTGATGGTAGAATTTGTCCCTTGAGTTGGTAACAATATCGAAAGATTTGGGTCCTGGCTCAAGGCCTAATAGTGTTACCCTTATTGTGAAATATCGAAATGTTTGTTCCTGTACATATGCACATGTACGTGTATAATACATCCAAACTGGCGTTCTGAAATCAAGCAAACCCAAAAGAAGAAACTTTAAGACACACCTGAAGTACTAATCCTTTTAATATAATTATCTTTTCATTGTTTTATTTAAATAGGCTGTCCATTAACGGCAAACACAGATGTGTCATCTCCCCAATATGTGTCACTTGATTGATCATTGATTGTTTTTTTTAATATGTCATGCTAACAATTGATAATGCCATCCTTTCATTGGCTTTCAAACATGTCCGTACTGATAACACTACATGTTCACGCAACCGAAACGTGGTGAATCGTTAACCGTTGTTTTATACCGTTATTTCAAGCTACTAGCATTAGCATCTATAAAACAACAGGAAGCGTTTCATGTTGAGTCTTTCGCCAGATACCCAGGCAGATGTTATTGAAACCTTTAATGACACCTCTCGATATCTGGGTGACATATTGAACATTGACAACCCTTTATTTTCTACTATGGTTAATACTATATATACTAAAGAACTTCAATTTAACAAAGCTAATATTTATGATATTACCGCTTCTGTTCTCGATTTACATATCTCTATTGAAAATGGTGAAATAAATAGCAAAATCTTTGAGAAGAGAATTGATTTTAATTGTGATACTGTTAATGTTCCCCAAGCAAATTCTTATGGGGTTTATGTTTCTCAACTCATTCCTTTTTCTAGAGCTTGTACTCGAGTTGT
The DNA here is from genome assembly GCA_037043455.1 of Cyrtodaria siliqua. NCBI lineage: Eukaryota > Metazoa > Mollusca > Bivalvia > Adapedonta > Hiatellidae > Cyrtodaria > Cyrtodaria siliqua. The sequence continues at coordinate 28,013 of JAWPHD010016653.1, forward strand.
GGACTTTGAAATTCGTAATCTTTGTATAACTAAATCGTAATCCTGAAGTGCTTTCCAAATATAAAAGTAATGTAAGAACTCTTCTGCGACAATGACAATCGCAACCTGACTTCTTTGGTGATGTGGTTTACAAACTTCGTAAGATCCTTGGTCATTATCACTTTCATACTATCTTTTAACAGGTTTATCAAAAGAGGTTATGACCCTATCATTTTGCAACGCACTGCATGCTTGGTGGTGGACCCATTTACAGTTCGCCACTATGCTTTCCTCTTTAATTTTGCGATGATCGGACAGGCTGTGGACCCTATGATGCCGTCTACCTAGGAGGGTGACGTTTGATGTTGGCTACAGTCTTGTCTTGTCGTGCCCTCAATGGTTTATTCTCTTGTTGTTCTGGCTTTTGCCAAGTCATTGAGTACCTTCTTCGAGGCTTTCTAGGCTATTGTTTATTGTATGTATATATACACGAGCATCTTTGTGTTTTACTTATATTGCCTATTAATGCTGCCTTGTTGGTTAGAGAATAGTTCATGGCAATGATTTCTTTGTTTACACTGTCCCGTTTTATTGGGAGGACAGTAGGGTAAGTGTTAGGTTTGGTGGACCCTAGAACCTGGTTTAAACCCCAGCCACTGACCGTTCCAAGGCGGAAGCCCTATTGTCAACCCTTTTTTGTGTTTGTGACGTCATATGCCGTTATTCTTTGTTAACATTGCCGTTCGTGTTTGTCCTTGTGCGTGTATTTGGGTTTACTGTGTTCTGTGAAAGCTCCATTTCAAGTTCGACTTGTATAGTTGTCTACCACAAACGGTACTCTAACTTCCATTTATTGGAAGTTAGAGCATGGCGTTTTAACTCTGCCATGTTACTTATCTTATATTAAACGATTTAATGCTTTGCATTCATCAAAGGATATTGCACCTGCCAAACTACAAACTACCTTATTTCATTTTAAATGTCCTTTTTGATGAGGATACGAAATATACGAGAGAAATTATGTGATATGGTCTCTTTCGGTTATTGTTAACAATCGATTTAGAAATATAAAACAAATATATGTACGGCACATGTGTGTGCTTGGTCACTCTTACACTATTGTCATCCCAATAATCCACCCCACCCGCGCAATGTTTCTATGATCATGCAAGCTTTACTTTTCACTTGATTTCTATTAAATAGCTGTCAACGATGTTTATTCAATGGGATTATATATGTAATAAACCCATATGAACACCACATAGCCCCACATAGCCAGTAGAGAGATTCAGACTTAGTGTGTGTCTTGTTTTCATTAATAATTGTACAGTTGAAGCCTTTGTATTCATTCTTAACACATCGTCTATAAGTTCCTAAAACTCTTCTAATTTCAAATCTTCATTTCTGCTAGCAGATTTTATAATATCATTATAATCTCCTTCTACCTACGCATATCAAATGTTCCTTTGAACGAAACGATATGAAAGAGAAATAAATCATTTTATACGAGTTTATCTAAAACATATTAAAACGACATATAACAACCGTGACCGTTTATTGTATTTTCCGTTTCAAAAATTGATATATCTTTTAATATGTGTAACAGTTACTAAGAAATATAAAAAGCTCGGACAGGGAATGTAGCATTCAAGGAGGACAGAAAACCACAAAACACAGACAAAAACACACAAACAGACAAACAAGAAGTCAAAAGTAATAATAAATGCAAACGACATCACAGACACAAAAGGGTTGACAATAGGGCTACCGCCTTGGAACGGTCGGTCGCAAAGTAGGCCACTGGGGGGTTTAAACCGGTTCTAGGATGCACCAAACCTCATACTTACCCTACTGTCGTCCCATTAAAACATGACAGTGTAAATAAAGAAATTCCCGCCATGATCTAATCTCTAACCAACAAGGCATCAACAATAGGCAATATAAGTAAAACACAAATATGCTCGTGTAAAAATAATACTAAAAAACAATAGCCTAGAAAGCCACAATGAAGGTACTCAATGACTTGGTAGAAGCCAGACCAACAAGAAAATAAACCATTAAGGGCACGACAAGAAAGATCATAGACAAACATCAAACGCCACCGTCCCAATGGGCTTTAGGTAGGCATCATCATAGGGTCTATAGTCTGTCCGGTCATCGTACAATTAAAAAGGAAAGCATAGTGGCGAACTGTAAAAGGGTCCACCACCAAGCATGCAGTACGTTGCAAAATAATAGAGTCATAACCTCTTCTGATAAACTTTTTAACAAGTATAACAAAGATAGTATGAAAGTGATCATGACAAAAAATCTTACGAAGTTTATAAATCACATCACCATAGAAGTCAGGTCTGATAGTCTTGCTTTTGTGATTTGAATTATTCAAATGAAACAAACAGTTGTAATATAATCTTTGCAGAACCGCATGTTATTTGAAATATTTGATTTATATTAATAATATCCGCGCAGCATAATATCTTCTATTGCGCGTAAATGATCATGTTATGTAATAATACATTGTGTAGCTGTATATTATTGCCTTTAATAAATAAGTTGAATATAATTATGTGCTACGAGGCTCTGCCGTGTATCGCTTATTTACCCAGTTATTTTAGTAAGTCAAAAATTGCAAATGTAAATATAAAAATCGAATAGGCAAAGTAGCATCCAAGGACGACAGTAAACCACAAACACACACAGCAACAAAAAACAACTTTAAAGATTAATAAAAGGCCAAATAAGACATCACAAACACAAAATGGTTGACAATAGCGCTACTGCCTTGGAATGGTCAGTGGCAAAAAAGGCCGCTGGGAGTTTAAACCAGGTTCCAGGGTGCACCAAACCTCACACATACCCTACTGTCATTTAAATAAAACGGGACAGTGTAAATAAAAAATCCCCGCCTTGAACTATTCTCTAATCATCAAGTCACGCATAAAATATTCTATTTATCCAATAACATCCATGCCAATTACACTCCTGGCGAATCTGTACACAACGAGCACTGGTTAGTGCATTACAATCAGATCGATATCACACAAGCGTATTTTCGTAGCGCTGTCTTTCGTACTTCAGCTATTGATGTAGATCCTGACTTTTAGTACGGTGATCCCATTTACTTCATACCGTATAGCTTTAGTTGAATTGTGTTTGGCACTTGTATATTGATATGACTTTCGCATCACCCATACAGCTTTGGTAATTGTTTTTCGCAAATGTGATACTTTGATTTTATACATACTTTTCTAAAAATGATGACAATAAAATGGAATAACTAGAGGCATAACACAATTTTATGATTCCAAGTGTAATTGTCGGAGTTTCATGATACGCCACAAACAATAAAAACTGTCAAGGTTTGTTTATAAATTTCATTGATCCAACCTTTCGTACTATGCACTGTTCTCGCAATGTGCAGATTCTCCAGGAGTCCTTTAAGTTCCACTATAATATTGTCAATTTACCTACAGCGCCATTTCGTACGTGAAATCATAGCTTTGCGTGTTGTTTAAATGAAGTCAGATATGGTCATACTACACCAATTCTTTTCCATAGACGTACATTGTAGCTCTAAGCACTTAACTGAGTTAACTAATATAAGAAGCTATATTTTTGCTTACTTGATTTGAAAGACCTATCTTAGTTTTATCAAAAAACTTACACAAACCATACGTTTAGTACGTTTTGAAAAAGCTGTTTGGGTCGGATGGTGCTGACCCACCTACTTGCTTTTCTTGATTATGCAACACATTATGAATGCATTGTACAAATGTAGGATTTAACCTGTATAAGTACTCTTCAAAAGTCGAATTTTAATTTTTTAATATAGTTTTTAGGTTTGTTTACCTTGTCAACCAATCAAAATTAAGAGATTGTGTGTAATAGCTCCGAATTTACCCTTGAACATTTTCCCTGCCCGCTGATTGGTTGGAATTGGTGCAGTCTGATCATATGCAATGCAGCTAATTCGTTGGCACTATAACTAATAGGACACCTTACACCAATTTCAAAACCGTTTACATGCATTTTATTAATACTTTAATAAGATTACACATATTATAAACAGTAAGTTCTGCCTGAACAAACCGCTCTCTAACTTCCAATTACTTGGAATTTAGAGCATGGTTGAGCTGCGCCCCTTACTTATTATTTAGTTATTCTGAATTACAGGTTTTACTGCATTAATCGAAGCAAATTTCACCAACCATACTATATATATATTTCAACACCGAGTCGGTCCTCATTTGTATAGATATAGCGCTCGTATATTATAATACAAAGGCATATATTTTATACCGCTGCCTGACGCCAAGTTATGATAACATTTTACTAGTATAAATATAAGACATACATAAGTTTAATACTCATCAGAAGCACAGTCGGATAGACAATGCCACACACGAGTAATCTTTATGTTATCCAGATGCTGCGATGGGTTAACATGTTACATTTGTTGCCAAGAGTCGTGTTCATGTAAATGCTGTTTTATTAAAAGCATCTGTTAAAAACAAAAGTCAGTTATATACTTTTTATATATGCAATTGTTTGTGTTTTTGTAATAACTTACTGTAATGTTCTAGAATCGACAAAAACTGCTTATAAGACAGCACTTTTTTAAATCGACGATTGAACGCATAATTTCATTGAAGTCGGTGGAAGTGGACGCGTTGGAATGAAAACGATTCGCGGAATGGATCTAAATCTATTTATTACATTTTGTATTATTGTTTACCATGTTCAAGACTCTTTGTTTTTAACTATAAAGGATAAACATTATGATGACGAAACAGTTGGGACGACAGATTACAAATATAATACAATTATTTCAATGGAGTTGTCTATTCCACTGGATAAGGAGTACGTTGACACAGACAACACTAAAAGAAAACTCACGATCCGTGATTCTGATGAACCCGAGTCAACTGATGATGTATATAAAAACAGTTCTAATTAGAGGTTATACAAGTGCCGAGTTTTGGCTTGAGTCTAATTTGACAGAAGGTGACCGTGCTCGGAACAAGAGAGGAACAGATCAAGGAACAGATCACGTAACCGACAACGTGCCAGGCGCAACAGAACACGTAACCGACAACATGTCAGGAGTAACAGAACACCTAACCGACAACATGCCAGGCGTAACCGAACATGTAACCGACAACATGCCAGGCGCAACAGAACACGTAACCGACAACATGCCAGGCGCAACAGAACACGTAACCGACAACATGCCAGGCGCAACAGAACACGTAACCGAAAATATTCCAGGCGTAACAAAACAAGTAACTGACAATATGTCAGGCGCAACAGAACACGTAAGTGACAACATAGCAAGAGCATCAGAACACAATAATGTGTCAGGCACACTAGAACTGGTAACAGACAATATACTAGGCGCAAGTTATTATTTAGACCTGATATCTGGCAAATTGCTTGTTGACTTTACAGTCCAGCTGCTGAAATATTGTTCTTCTATAGAGATGAATTTTATTACTGTAAGTGTGGTTGCGGGGAACACCACTTATTTAAATCCGGCTTCTCAAAAGTGCTGCCTGTCTTGTGATGATACAATTGAATGTCACAAGAAGAACACCTGTTGTCCACACATTCAAGGGAAACAAGAACACGAATCCGATATCACACGTAATAACGTTACATGCCATCCCGCAATTATGTTCGTAAAGTTACAAAGAGAGTCACTTCTGTATGAAGATAAGAAGGAATACACTTTTATATCGTCTTGACGACAGGAACCCTACCGGAACTAAAGGAACTATGTGAGCGTCCGTACACAGGGGACGGTTTGTCCATGATAGACTTGATACCTGTAACTGAAACGTTGAATGTGACCAACTACGCGAACAGACACTGCGCGACTTGTAACCTGGCTTCCGACACATTGTTATGGGGTACTATTTTGCGGTAAGTTTGATTTGTGTTTTACGTCATGTTTAGTACGTGTTAGATCATATGGTATTGTGGTGGAGGTAGAAAACTCCACGTTTCCTGTGTTGTGGTAGAGGCAGAAAACACTAGGCGGTTCCTTCCCGAGCAAGTGCGTTTATACTAAATGTAACGATGTAATTTTGCAGATTATTACCTCTTTCTTTTTGAAAATGTATTTCAATACACACAACGTGTCACAATTTAGAATGTTTAGGTGAGCTCTTAGATATTCTATTCAGATTAGTATGTTACAGAAACTACGTTGCATTTCAGTGTGCCTATACGTCGAATATGAACCGAGATTTTTTTTTTTTAATTTCTATATGTTTTCATACCTGATATGATTGAATAAAATGAAAACGGACGCCCCTGAATCTGTTTGCAATTTTCGCGCAGCCATCCTCTAACGTTCGCAAAGCCAAACATTCCATTTTTCTAGGGTAGGGTGAATTAAAACAACAGCTGACCAATAGTGGTGTAAATGATAAAATACAAACGCAGTATACTATTTCCCTACATTGTATTTCAAATTGCTAGATATGTTTACCATTACAAAATAAAAGATATATATGATCGATTGCTGGAGTTGTTGAACATTAAACAACAACTCCGCCCTGCATAACCTACGTTTTACTTGGTACATCCGAACAGTAGAAACAGACATGCGCAGACGACAAATTCTAAAAATAAAGCCACCATGTTGTTTTATTTTTTAAAATGTAAAAAAAGGGTCAAATAAATATTTTAGGCTTTGTGATGCATAACGGATGGCTATGGCAATATTGTAAACAGATCAAGGAGCGTATATTTCATTCCATCTAACCATATCAGGTTAAAAAACATATAGCAAGTAATAAAAAAAAAGTCGATTAATTTTTGACGTAAAGGCACTCTGAAATGCACAGTAAGTACAAAATAGTATGATAATGGACCTTTGGAAACGGCCGAGCACGACACATACGAAATATTGCAGTCTCGGTTTGATTGAGACTGTTCATGAGCGGTAGTGACATAGGTTAGCTACCGCTCACGCCCTCTAGCCCCGGGTTGATATATTTGTGTTTTACGTATATTGCCTATTGATGCTGCCTATCTGGTTAGAGATTAGATCATCGCGGGGATTTCTTTATTTACACTGTCCTGTTTTAATGGGATGACAGTAGGGTAAGTGTGAGGTTTGGTGCACCCTAGAATTCAAAAAGGTTCTTCAAAGTTCAAAACGATTTTAGGAGGTTGTGTTGATGTTGAATATTACAATAGTCCTGGTGATTTGATGGATGATCTAGAGTTAGTATGCGGAAGTATCGAATCAGGAAATAATAGCCCACGGCTGATAAATAAAAGTATTAGCATAATCGATGAATTATTAAAAATAGGCAAAATATCATCCAAAGAACATGAGCAACTATTTTCTAAATATCTTAATTAAATTATTTTCTAACTGTAATTATACATGAAAACCAAAGAAGAATTACTTGATCACTTGACGCGACTTGTGGCTGCATACAGACGCAGTTATAAATTGTGCGGTATTATAAACACAACATTACAGATTACCAGTGGAATAATTGGTTGTACTGCTGTATTGGCATTGGTTCCGGCAATTCCTGTTTTCGTGGCTGCAGTTGGTGCAGTTCCTCCAGTAGTTGCTGTTTTTGCAAGCAAAACAAGAATAGCAGAAAAAAAGACTTTGTTAAAAACACAGCATAGGAGTTTCAAACAACTTCTATTATATGTCCTAACAACAACAGGACTAGAAAATGATGAGGAGATAATTAGGATTGTCTTTAATAAAATATTAGAGATTCAAAAGAATGATAACTTCACGGAACCTCTGGGAATGTATATGAAAAGGTTCAAGCTTAATGGAAATTAAGCTAGTAGAGGTGCCCCGCAGGAGCAAACGGCCATGGCATCCAGTCGTAATTCGATTTGTTTCCATATCCTATCGTACTTTTCTCTGGTAGATTTTGTTTTAATCGGTTTTGTTTCTTTTTCTATTTTTAATATTTTAAATATTTTCTGAAAAATGTATTTAAATTTGATTGATCTTTTCCGACCTTCCGGCTTATCCAAAATCTTTACAATTTTGTAAAACAAATCTTCAAATCTTTGACTATTTGCAGAAGCAAATCATATTCTACCAAGTATTTATCTAAATGATACTTTCTGTGGTAAATAGTTTTCTTTCGGCTGTAATTGTAACCTGCAATAAGATTGTAGCCACTGTGAGTGCCACAATTAAGGCAAACACGCTCGTTATCGAAAACTTCACAAGTATTGTTACAATTTATACATGCGTAAGTACACTTGTAACACAGCTTGGCTCTGGTACAATATTTACAAAGCTTCTTTTTATTAGTTGCGTAAAATAAGATGCAATCTATGCACGTTCCAGGGGGATCAATAATATCTAAAACTCTTTCACAATATTTGCAATTCATTATATTATAATATAGAATTATATATTTAAAATATAGGCTTAAAGAAATATAATCTTATGTAATTATATAAATGGAACGTATAGAAAGGAAAATCAACAACTTTAAAATAAACCAAAAGGAACATTATAAATTAGATGCTCAGCTTTTAATTTTTTCAAACTTTCAAGATTTGACAGAAAGTATCATAACAATGGAAAAACGACTAAAACTGTCATGGAAAATACTACGTTCTTTGTGCAAAAAACAAATTTCAGAGGCAACCAATTACCATCCAATTTTATACAACGATTCTTTTATTGTCCACTATGGTATTTTACTTGACAGAGGAGTTAATATTGTTGTTTATGCTGGTTAAATAAATAAAATAATATAATCTTTAATATATGAGTATTTACAGTTATGCAGAAGAAGAAAGAAAACATTTTGAAAGGGAACAGAAGGTTTATGAAAAAGTAGCTGCTTACGAGCAGGCTCGTTTAACCAAGACAAATGAACTTATCAAAGAGGTTGAGACAGTTCACATGCAACGATTGTCAGATGATATTGCAGCTTTTAAAAAAGATTGGGCAATAAAAACTGAGATTGAGTGCAATGATGCTGTAAAGCTTCTTACAGATCTGGCAGAAAAGGAAATTAAGATTTTTAATGAAACACAATTAAAAGTAATGTCTGAAAATGTTGAGTTGTTCAGAGATAATCTAATCAGTAATCTAGAAAAACCTCATGTGATTAATACTGATATCGGATGTTATGAAGACTTTGAAACGTTTGTTGAAAGTTTAAAAGAAATGATTGATGCAGAAGTTTTTGATAAAGACGAGTTTATAAACTATTGCAAATACAGGATAAAAATAAAATCACTGGCAGCTGGAGGTGATCTTAAAACTGTTGATTTTGATAGATACTGCAAATATCATGTAAAAATAAGTCAGATGATAGATAATAGAGTCCTCGAGGAAAAATGCTTTCGGAGATACTTAGACATTCTTCTGGATAATGAAATAGATGCTCTCTTGGATGAGGTTACTAACGAAGACACCAATGAACATGAGGTTACCGATGAGGATATCGATGAGGACGTCGATGAGGACACCGATGAGGACGCCGATGAGGACTCCGATGAGGATATCGATGAGGACGCCGGGGAGGGTGAAACTATTAAATAAAAGAATGTTATTTAATTAATTAATTAATTAATAGGGGCTTAAAGAAATAATATCATGTAATATTATATAATGAGTATCCGAGAAATTGAAACATCCCCAAAACAGTATAGCAAGGTTTTTAAAGTAAATATTGTCAGTAATGATCCGCTCAGACAACTATAAAAAGCACAATCAAGTGTTGTGAACTGTCATAAAAAGGAACTAAGAAATACGGTGGATTTAAATTAAGCATTGATGTAAAACTTACTTTTAAAAAACGAGTACCGGGTGGTTTTGATTTTGTGTACAAAACAGCTTACTTTGCCTCGATGGCTATAATAATATTAAACAAAAATCAAATATTAGACAAAGCACAGGAAGAAATTATAAATATAATTGGAAATTGGATTCAGTTGGGAAGTGGTTGGGTAACTAAATCACAAGATGTACATTACATAAATCGAATAAAGTATAAGCCTTTACGGGGTAGCTCTTATTTGGATTTACCAAAAGAACTCGCTAATTCTAGAAAAGGATTGATTAATATAAAAAATGAAAAAGATAACGAATGCTTCAGATAGTGCCATTTGGCTTAAGAATTTCCTGCCAATAATAAACCACAAAGAATAACAAAGTACAAAAAGCATATTGGAGATCTAAATCATAAAGGAATTACATTTCCTGTTACTATCAAACAAATCCCAAAAATAGAAAAATAAAACAACATTTGTTTTAACAGATTTGGATATGAAGATAATCAAGTATATCCTTTGTACATATCAAAAATTAAAGCAGAAAAAACATGTGATATGCTTTTAATCAACAAAGAAGAAAAAAGCATTACGTGTGGATAAAAGATTTTAACAGTTTGATGTATAATCAAACAGCACGCACGGAAAGAAAATGGTTTTGTAAAACATGCTTGCAGTGCTTTGCATTAGAAAGAGTTCTGGAAAAACATAAACCTGTTTATCTTTCACTAAATGGCAAGCAAGCAGTAGAGATGCCAAACAAAGATGAAAAAGTTAAGTTTAAAAACTACGACAAACAGCTAATGGTTCCGTTTGTTATATATGCTGATTTTGAAGCAGTAACTGAAAGTATTTCTTCAGCATATAAACAATCCTAAAAAATCACATACGGAAGCATATCAAAAGCATACTGATTGCAGTAATGGGTATAAGGTTGTTTGTTGTTATGATGATCAATATTCAAAACCAGTTGTGACATACAGAGGACCAAATGCTGTTTACAAGTTTTTTGAAGAAATGATAGAAGAAGAAAAGTGGTGCAAGAAAACTATGAATGCAACATTTTTAAAGGATCTCGTAATGTCACAGGAAGAAGAAGCTGGATTCCAAAAATCTAAATCATGTCATATCTGTGATAATGGTTTTGCAATAACTCTCAAAAAAGGTGACGCGGGTTATACAGTGGCATACAAAAACTCCATCGGAAAAGTTAGAGACCATTGCCATACAACTGGAAAGTATAGAGGAAGCGCTAATGACATATGTAATATTAATTTCAGGTTGACTAGAAAAATACCTGTTGCGTTTCATAACTTGAGAGGATATGTTGTTTTTTTTCACATTCTAAGTGATTTAAAAACTTTTCAACAACATCTTCCCCTCTGTAAATAACAGGTTCTTCAGCTTTGCCATCATATCTGACAACCTGGTATCCAAACCCGCAAGCTTCATGTACATTTTTAATTTCAGATTTTTCTCCAAATTTAGTCGATTGCGGCTGGATTGTACTCTCAAAATCAGCATATATTGCATAAGAAACATGCATCTGATTTTGATGATTTTTAAATTTTACAGTATTTTTACCTTCTTTTGGCATTTCTATTCTGCAAGAATTTTTGTTGATACCTTCACAGTCTTCTCTGTGTTTTTCAAGTAGTCCTTTTCCAGAAAATCCATGAAGGCAACGATCACAGAAGTAAGTTTTACCATGATGTTTGTTTTGGTGAGAGAGTAGTCTATTCAGATGTTTTATCCAACAATAGTGATATTTTGTTATTTTTGTTGTTGTTGGTTTGTCGGGATGATCATCAGGGTCATAGTTGTCATCTATGATTCCTTCTTCATTATTTGGATCATCAGGGTCATAGTTGTCATCTATGATTCCTTCTTCATTATTTGGATCATTCTCTGATTCTTCTTCAACCTCAACGTCTTCAGATATTAAAAGCAGATTAATTCGCTCAATATCTTTTGGTTGTTCTGATATTTTATACGGGAACACATTTACTTTTTTACTGTTCTCTGATGTGGTGTACCCGTAAACATTAATAGCAAGATTGTTTTGTTTTTCTACTTTGGAAATTTGAGAAATTGGTGTAGGAAAGTCAATGCCCTTTTTCTTTAAGAACTCTATACTAGGATATTTTGACAACCTGTCGGTGTGATCTGCGGCTGGATTTAAAGCAGAATGTATTGCATGAAACAAACATTGATCATCCTTATTTTTTACATTGATAATCGCTTTCTTGTCAGCTACTGCTTTAGGCAAAGGAATATATGAAGAACCTATTAACGGCTCGTACCTTGCAATATTTAAGTAAAGATCAACACAGTGGTCAATTTCCAATCCTGATGCTGCCTTTGTAAATCGTTCCAATCTCTGTAGTAGGTTTGCGGATGGTTCATCGTAAAACTCATTTATTTTTTCAGAGTTTAAAATTGCATATTGGTTGCTAAATAATACTGCTGTGATGTGGTTTTCGGTAGCACCATTATCTTTGAAGAGCTCTACAGTGAGACCTAATTGAAACTTTAATCCATTCATCTGTGTCAGCTCTTCACTGATTTGTTCTGTAATAATGGGTTTCTTATCATGTAATAGTTCTTGAGGGTCTTTGTATCGCTCAACAGACATCTTGTATGCTTTGAAATAACCACATCTTGGTTTGTCAACCAGTTTTAATTCTTCTTCAGATTTTCTATCATTAAGCTCTTTTAATTTTTTATCATTAAGCTCTTTCAATTAATTTATAACATTCTCTCGTAATTTAGCATATTTCTTATCAGATTTCTGCTTTTCTCGTTTACGTAGTTTTTTGTTACGTCGTCTCTTATGTAAATTTTCTAATGTTTGAGATTTAACCTCTGTAGTTTCCTTTGGAAGAGATTTAACCTCTGGAGTTTCCTTTGGAAGAGCATCTAGCCCCATTCTAAGCTGATCATCATTAATTCTTCCTTCCCGGTGTAATTGAAAAATGTAGTTCGCGTTGTCCGTTTTTGAGGCTGGTTTAACTCTTGGAACTGGGGTTGGTTTAACTCTTGGAGCTGGGGTTAGTTTAACTCTTGGTTCCGGAATTGGTTTAACACTTGGAGCTGGGGTTGGAATTCTTGATTTCCCTCGTGGTGCTGGAATTGGTTTTACACTTTTCAGCACTTTGGACTCAACTTGTTGAATAGCCATAAGGCTATGTTCTAGTGCTTCTTTGCTTATCACTCCTGTATCAAACAGGTGTATTAATTTTTCTATAACAGTCGTCATTATTTTCTTTATATATATATTTTCATATTTTCTTTAAGTCATTTTTCAAAAAACATATTGTAGGTATAGCGAGATGGTGGGTGACCCCCTTCAATTCCCCAATGGGCCAGAAACCCTCGCTGCATTGTTTGAGCATCGTTCGTCTGGTAGGGGTCAAAACCCCCCGGCTATGTATTTTTAGTCCATGGTGGGCCGTCCTCTGTGTGCGCGCCCATGTGGACTATGTAGTTTGTCAACCTGGCGGGTAGGTAGGTTGACCATGTTATGGGGGTTTGGTTCAGAACCCCGGCTATGTATTTTGCTATGGGCGACAATCGCGATTTGTCCTGGCGGGCGATTGGTCGGCAACGCGATGAATTTTTTGAATTTTTTTTGACAAATATTGACCATGTTATGGTCAATTCTACAATTTTGATGATTTTTGGGTTTTTTGAAATTTTTCGTTTTTTTCGATTTTTTCGATTTTTTCCGTTTTTTTCCGTTTTTTTTCGTTTTTTCCGTTTTTTCGATTTTTTCCGTTTTTTCCGTTTTTTTCGTTTTTTCCGTTTTTTTCCGTTTTTTTGGATTTTTTTGATTTTTGGTCGGGAACTCTCATAATCACTATATATATCACGAGCATCTTTGTGTTTTACTTATATTGCCTGTTAATGCTGCCTTGCTGGTTAGAGAAAAGGTCATGGCGGGGATTTCTTTATTTACACTATCCCGTTATATTGCAATGACACCAGGGTAAGTGTGAGGTTTGGTGCACCGTAGAACCTGGTTTAAACCCCCAGCGGCCTTTTTTTGCCATTGACGGTAGCCCTATTGTCAACCATTTTTGTGTTTGTGACGTCATATGCCTTTATTGTTTATTTACATTGCCATTCATGTTTGCCCTGTTGCGTGTTTTATATAACTTGCAGTTTTGCATTCAATAATAATAATTATTACAATAGTTCATTACTAGCTGATGACGCGGGAGGGAGTGAGAGAGAGAGAGAGAGAGAGAGAGAGAGAGAAAGAAAGAGAGAGAGAGGACCTTACTAACTGATGACTTGAGAGAGAGAGGGCACGTTACTAACTGAGGACTATGCGAGGACAACTTTTCTGTCCTCACATATATTATCGTTTAAATGATAGCCGATTCTAAGATTGAAACATGTGTTGTGAGGACACACAACTGAGAAACAAGAGAGCCTGACATTTGAGACAATGACATCATAAAGTATGTTTTGGGATCTAATTGTCCTCACTGTTTGTACTCATAAATAAAGAAATATAAAAAGATCGGACAGGGAAAGTAGCATTCAAGGAGGACAGTCGAACACAAAACACAGAAACAAACATGCAAACAGACAAACAAGAAGGCAAAAGCAATAATAAAAGTAAACGACATCACAAACACAAAAGTGCTGACAATAGGGCTAACGCCTTGGAACGGGCAGTGGCAAAGTAGGCCACTGGGGGTTTAAACCGGTTCTAGGGTGCACCAAACCTCACACTTACCATATTGTCATCCCATTAAAACAGGACAGTGTAAATAAAGAAATCCCCGCCATGATCTAATCTCTAACCAACAAGGCAGCATCAATAGGCAATATAAGTATACTAGTTTAACGATACATTTCGATTAGATGGTGAATAGTTCATACCCACCCCTTAACCCCCGCGATCGGTGTAACAAGTTAAAGAGAAACAACCAATGATAATACGATTTTTCTCCAGTTTAGATAGGAAGGAGTAGTCGCTCCGTTTGAAACTGATCACTTAGCTGCTGTTCATAAACTCATAAAGTTATTATTCGTACCCACTATCTCCTAGAATCACGCCATCTTCGAGGCCTCTGTTATTTGCTTCTAAGAAATCACTAAGTACTGGTTACCTCAACACCAAACTGTCATGGTTAGATCCTTGCCAGCATTTATGAAGGTGAATTTCCCTGAAATTAAATAATAATAAAAACAGCTGAATGGTCCTGTCTAATTAAATCGGTAACCACAGAAGCAATAAGGATCATCCTCTCACCTCAGGCAGTCCACTCATTAAGATTCATGATATTTGCAACACATGTCTACTAAGCATGCTAAGGAGAAGCGGAAATGTATTTCCATGATCGGGTTACGGCGATCTTGACCTTTGACCTACTGACATCAGAATCAACGTTAACTGAAATAATAAAAACAACACGACGAATGCGAGGACATGAAGCCAAAAAAAACGAAACCGAAGTTGAAAACGAAGACACAACACGACAAATATTACGCGTCGTCATTATGTCGTGTATACAAATGTTGTGTAGTTGCCTTTTATTTGTCGTGTTGTCGTGTCTTCGCCCAACACGACATTTTCATACCCAACAACATGACAACTCAACTCATAAATCTGTCGTGTCTACACCCTATAAATGTCGAGTTGTCTCGTAAACTTTGTCGTGTTGTCGTCTCTTCGCCCTGCCACACGACAACACAACACATAAGGTATTTGTCGTATCGTGAGCGACAATGCGACACCCGACAATACGACATTGCGATACGACAATGCGACATCATACGACATCACTAATTGTGTTGCGATGTCGTATCATAATGTCGCGATGTCGTGTCGCAATGTCGAATTGTCGACAATGTCTCGTAATGTCGCCAACGACAACGCGACATTCTTTTAATTGTCGTAATGTCGCGATGTCGCGTTGTTGTTGGCGACATAACGGAAAATTGAAAGAATGTCGCGTTGTCTACAGTACTACATTGTATCTGGCCCCAACCGGACACCTTAACAACCACATAGGCGAAAGTACGCAAACCGAAAACAAATCTAAGTTCAACAATTTGGAAATGGCGAGTTGTTGCCTAAAATCTCAGGTTTGTACTACCTTTAAATGTCGGTCTCCAGTTTACAGATAATTTGACTAAGATTTTTCATGTAACGGAGAACTGTCGCAACAGTAGAAATTAAGTAAACGTTAACTGAAAGTATAAAACCAACGGGAAGAACGCGAGGACATGAAGTAGAAAAAACACAAACCGAAGTCATAAACGTAAGGTGGCTGATTTGTGCAATCTCGTGTTGGCTGGGTGAAGACACGACAACACACATACCTTATTTGTAGAGTTGGTGGGGCGGAAACACAACATGACAAATATTACGCGACAACTCAACATTCAGAGGACAGATTTATGTGTCGTGTATGAAAATTGAAAATGTTGTGTAGTCACTTTTTATTTGTCGTGTTGTCATGTCTTCGCCCCATCGACATGACAAATACCTTATTTGTCGAGTTGGCAGGGCGAAGACACGACAACACGATATTCAGAGGGAGGGCACCAACACGCCAGATGTATGCGTCGAGTTGTCGTGTATAAATATGTTGTCGCGTTTTAGTTGTTGTGTTGTTGCGTCTTCGCCCCGATATGACAAATACCTTATCGTTTTGGCGTGGCAAAGACACAACACATTTTACGCGACAACTCGAAAAATAAGGCATTTGTTGTGCTGTCGTATTGCCTGGGCGACAACACAATAAATAAAAGGCGCAACACGGCATTTTCATACCCACCAACACACCAACATGACAACTCGACACAAAAATATGTCGTGTCGGCATCCTATACATGTCGAGTTGTCTCCTAAACTTTGTTGTTTTGTCGTCTCTTCGAAAGGTATTTATCATGTTGTCGTGTATTTGCCCAACCAACACGACATGGCACAAATCGGCTACCATAAAACGCGCAAACACATAGGCGAAAGTATGCTAACCGAAGAAAAAATTCTAGATTCGACAATTTGAAAATCGCAAGTTATCACCTAAAATCTCAGGTTTATACTAACTTTAAATTGTTGTCTCAGGTTTACAAATACATTTTCTAAGATTTCTTATGTAAGGGAGAACTGTCGCAAAAGTAGAAGGCAAACTATGTTTATTTTTAATGTCAATATTTGTTCGTGCAAACATGTTTGGAAAATTTAGGTGTATCGAATCCGTTATTAAGTGGTTGGTACTGTAAGGGACAGACTGTAAATAGACATAAAATTGGGTAATTTACATCAACATTATAAGTATTCTACTCATTGATGATGTTTATTTATATGTTTGTTTTTCTCATTATGTCTTTAGACTTAATAATATAATGATGATATTATCAATTATCTAGATGACATAAATTATAATGTCGAAGCGTGTCTTATTATTATATAATTTTACTATGTGGCTGCAATATAGTATTGTAACTGGAAAGATCTAAGATAAGGCAAGAACTTGTACTATGTTTGCATATTTGCCTTATGCCTTCCCTTTTTTGGAATAGCAACGTGTTTGCTTGAGAAACCGTCTCAATTTCATTCAGCCTATCTTTTATGATTTATTCGCTTTACAAAATAGCATAACTTCTTCTAAATTAAAATACAAATAATTTGATGAAATCTAGATGTTTCTACTTTCTCTCCAAATTTTAAATTTACATCTTGATTCATGAAACAGACTCAGGCAGGAACCTGGAGTTTGTAGGTTTTGGGTTCCCCCTAAGACTCCCGTTATTCTATCCCACGTGTAATGTTTGTAGTTGTATCTTACAGATCCTAGGTTAAAGAAAGTTCGTTATTATGTACGTATCACCCAATTTCCGAAATTAATATTTTTAGGTTCACTAGGTGGCCGAGTGGACTAAGGTGTCTGCTATTGGAAGAGGCGCTGTGTCGAGGTTTGTGTGGGTTCGAATCCGTTTGTAAGTGGTTGGTACAAGCTTTTCTCCTATACATATGTAATTCAAATGTAATAAGTTCATAACATTATTTTCTATTTCTCACACACAGTTTGTTTGGTCCTTGTGTTGTATACTTTCTCTTGTCTGTGTACTTTGAATTTAGTTAATATGTTAGTATTATACTACACTAACGTTGATAAGGCGTTGCTGTCAACTGTAAAGGAACGAAAACGTGCCTAGTGTCAACCTAAAAACGACACAGTTCCAGAGTTTCTTAGCCACAAATTGACAAAATAATTGAATTGATCACTCAAATCATTCACCGGCAGATTTTAACAATTGGTACGAAAAAAAAAAAAAATAGGTGTAGGTACGGACGCGTCCCATTTGTTGAACATGTTCTAATATCCCATGGTATCAAGCGATACAATGTGCATATCTTGCACAGTAAATGCCATGCTACTGGTAAAAATTGCATGGTTCCTGAACTATTCATGTTGGAGAAATATGTCTTAAGTTCTGTGGAGATTTTCTGTGGTTGTGAGATGGTATTGTGAAGTGAAAATCCACACTAGTATATCAAAGGAAATATAACTTTAAAACCCTAGAGAGTATTAGTTTAAAAATATTAATATAAAGTCTATGTCAAGGCAGGCTTTTGATGATAATATAAAAATTCTGGTAAAGGTTTGTGTGAGTTCGTAATTGGTCTGATGGTAATTAGTTAATATAGTGAATGCTTAACTCTAAGGCATCAAAGCAATACATGCGTTAAAAATAATACTTCTGAAATATTTATGTTCAAAAGTGTTACTAATTTATTTTGGATATAAGGTCAAAAAAATGAATATGATAATGGACCTTTGGAAACGGCCGAGCACGACACATACGAAATATTGCAGTCTCGGTTTGATTGAGACTGTTCATGAGCGGTAGTGAAATATGCTAGCTACGGCTCACGTCCTCTAGTTAACGTTGATTATGATGTCAGTAGGTCAAAGGTCAAGATCGCCGTAACCCGATCATGAAAATACATTTCCGCTTCTCCTTAGCATGCTTAGTAGACATGTGTTGCAAATATCATGAATCTTAATGAGTGGACTGCCTGATGTGAGAGGATGATCCTTATTGCTTCTGTGGTTACCGATTTAATTAGACAGGACCATTCAGCTGTTTTTATTATTATTTAATTTCAGGGAAATTCACCTTCATAAATGCTGGCAAGGATCTAACCATGACAGTTTGGTGTTGAGGTAACCAGTACTTAGTGATTTCTTAGAAGCAAATAACAGAGGCCTCGAAGATGGCGTGATTCTAGGAGATAGTGGGTACGAAAAATAACTTTATGAGTTTATGAACAGCAGCTAAGTGATCAGTTTCCTTCCTATCTCAACTGGAGAAAAATCGTATTATCATTGGTTGTTTCTCTTTAACTTGTTACACCGATCGCGGGGGTTAAGGGGTGGGTATGAACTATTCACCATCTAATCGAAATGTATCGTTAAACTAGTATACTTATATTGCCTATTGATGCTGCCTTGTTGGTTAGAGATTAGATCATGGCGGGGATTTCTTTATTTACACTGTCCTGTTTTAATGGGATGACAATATGGTAAGTGTGAGGTTTGGTGCACCCTAGAACCGGTTTAAACCCCCAGTGGCCTACTTTGCCACTGCCCGTTCCAAGGCGTTAGCCCTATTGTCAGCACTTTTGTGTTTGTGATGTCGTTTACTTTTATTATTGCTTTTGCCTTCTTGTTTGTCTGTTTGCATGTTTGTTTCTGTGTTTTGTGTTCGACTGTCCTCCTTGAATGCTACTTTCCCTGTCCGATCTTTTTATATTTCTTTATTTATGAGTACAAACAGTGAGGACAATTAGATCCCAACACATACTTTATGATGTCATTGTCTCAAATGTCAGGCTCTCATGTTTCTCAGTCTTGTGTCCTCACAACACATGTTTCAATCTTAGAATCGGCTATCATTTAAACGATAATATATGTGAGGACAGAAAAGTTGTCCTCGCATAGTCCTCAGTTAGTAACGTGCCCTCTCTCTCTCAAGTCATCAGTTAGTAAGGTCCTCTCTCTTTCTCTCTCTCTCTCTCTCTCTCTCTCTCTCTCTCTCTCTATCACTCCCTCCCGCGTCATCAGTTAGTAATGAACTATTGTAATAAGTATTATTACTGAATGCAAAACTGCAAGTTATATAAAACACGCAACAGGGAAAACATGATTGGCAATGTAAATAAACAATAAAGGCATATGACGTCACAAACACAAAAAGGGTTGACAATAGGGCTACCGTCAATGGCAAAAAAAGGCCGCTGGGGGTTTAAACCAGAATATACGGTGCACCAAACCTCACACTTACCCTGCTGTCATTGCAATATAACGGGATAGTGTAAACAAAGACATCCCCGCCATGACCTTTTCTCTAACCAGCAAGGCAGCATTAATAGGCAATACAAGTAAAACACAAAGATGCTCGTGTATATATAAATACAAACAATATCCTAAATATCCACAAAGAAGGTACTCACTGACTTGCCAGAAGCCAGAGCAACAAGATAATACACCATTGAGGGCACGACAAGACAAGACTACAGACAAACATCATACGTCACCGTCCTTTTGGGTTTAAGGTAGACGTCATCATAGGGTCCAGAGACTGTCCGGTCGTAACACAATTAACAAGGAAAGTATAGTGGCGAACTGTAAATGGGACCACAAAAAAGCAAGCAGTGCGTTGCAAAATGCTTTTGATAAACCTTTTAATAAGTTTAATAGAGAAAGTATGCAAGTGATCATGACCAAAGATCTTACGAAGTTGTAAGAAGACTTTAATATTCGTAATATTTGTATAACTAAAAAGCTACTCAGTCAGGGTCACATCACCATGGAAGTCAGGTTGTGATAATCCTTGTCGCAGAAGAGTTCTTAGATTATTTTTATATTTGG
>JAWPHD010016654.1:0-48677 GCA_037043455.1 Cyrtodaria siliqua
CACGATACACTACAACTTTTTATACATATTCACGATATACCACCACTATCCATACATATTCACGATATACCACAACTATTCATACATATTCACGATATACAACAACTATTTATACATATTCACGATATACCAAAACTATCCATACATATTCACGATATACAACAACTATTCATACTTTTTCACGATATACCACAACTATCCATACATATTGACGATATATCACAACTATTCATACATATTCACGATATAACACAACTATCCATACATAATCAAGATATACCACAACTATCCATACATATTCACGATATTCGACAACTATCCATACACATTCACGGTATACCACAACTATTCATACACATTCACGATATACCACAACTATTCATACACATTCACGATACACCACAACTATCCATACATATTCACGATACACCACAACTATCCATACATATTCTCGATACACCGCAACTATTCATACATATTCACGATACACCGCAACTATCCATACATATTCACGATATACCGCAACTATTCATACATATTCACGATATACTCCAAATATTCATACATATTCACGATATACCACAACTATCCATATATATTCACGATACAAGTCAAGTATGCGCATATATTCACGATACACCTCATCTGTCTACATATTCACTATACACCACGACTATCTATACATATTTACGATACACCACAAATATGCGCACATATTTACGATACATCAAAACTATCTATTAATATTCACGATACGCCACAACTATCTATACATTTTCACGATACACCACACGCGTGCACAGTTTTGCATGTAGACGATTAAAAACTGAGTATACTAATGAATGATCATATTATACTATGAATAAATACTGAAAAGTGGATCCCTTGAACCAATACACACAAACAAGAGATACACGTGTTTATATTGCTAATGGAAACTTGTAGAATGACATTAAACTAATGGACCAACTTTCGGAATGTGCATTCTTAAAATGCGAGCAGCAACAAAACAGTAATAAATCGAAAATTCCGATATATTCGTTTGTAATACAAAGTTAAATAGGCGACAAACAATACGCAACCGAAGTGCGCGGCGGGTTTTATCCATGAACTTTCTGTATGCGTATTGTGGGCTGCCCTTTTATCTTAACGCAAAATATAGTGTTTTATAGTGCGATGTTCATCTCGATTCTCTGACAATGTATTGAACTATACTGAGCTTGTCACTATGATAATATATTACAATCTGCCAAGACTTCAATATCTGCTTACATATTGTAATTTACTGATATTTTATTGTCTTTTCTTTCTAATATATTATAATTTACTAATGTTTCCATCTCTATTCCTGCTGATGTGATTGTAAAGATCTGGCATTTCAATATCGTGTCTGCGCTTTAAATCTGTAACGTACTGAATTTTAACACCATCATTTAATGAGTTTCCCATCAAATAGTTGTTGCTATAATGAAATACATCTAGAACATATGCTTCTATTGAGCATGTGTTAACCTGATTATTTACTTTGTTTCACAAACATATGTTAAATGTCATGCTTTTATAAAATAACAGAAAGGTGCGGCGTTTTTATTATATTTTTCATATAAACAAAATCGTAAAGTGAATTCCACGTACGTAAACCGTTCCTGATCCTAAGTCTGTAATAGTAATTGTGCAGATCACGTAGGATGTAATGGATGGAAATAGCAATTTAACGTGAAGTCAGTGGTTTTAATTTAACATTACTAGTATTGCCAGAACACGTTGAAACATATGAACAGTATTAACAATAACTCGTTCTGCCTTTTTTTCTCCTGATGTAAATACGAAATAAAGTTTAATCTAAACGGGAATAAAATGTATAATAGGCAACATACCTAATACTGTTTCAGATATGGAACAACTAAGCATTGCATTAGAAGCACGATCCTTCACCACCTCGTTCATTTCCAAATGTCTTCTTATCCAACATTGTTTGGTATTTTCACAAGCTCACAAAGTTTTCTTCTTCGACCTTTTAAGTATTTAATAATCTGCACCTAAAGCTGCGTAAGCGACATCAAACAACGTGAGGACATTAATCCATAGTCCCGGATTTCTATATGTTCACGTATTGTCAAACCTATCAATGTGTTAATAATAGAAAACGAATGTTTGTGCAAATCCAACTCGTTATTGAACCTAAAACGGTACAAGCTGAATTGTCTCTTGCAACTTCTCCATAACGTAAACGGTATTTGTCGGTGTTATTGATCGACGATTTTTTCTTAGATGTTATTAAAACATTAAAATCTTGTGAAAATCCGAATCTTTTATCTAATTCCTAGTGACGACGACGGACGCACGACGACGGACACCGTATTACCGTACACTTTCTCCCTGTATGTGGCTAGTTCAGCGAATTAGTGCTTACTAATCTTGACAATTGTTTCATTATGCTACTGTTAATATGGCTATGATATCTTAAAGTAACTTAGTCAATTTGAATGAAATATTAAATACATTTGTTTGTTTACTTCCTTTGTATTTTGTAAAGTCAGTGTTGGTCTTATCTGGAAAATAAGTGGATTATGTTATGTTAAACATTATCAAATTCTCTTTCAGTTTCATATCAAAATTAATATCACATGATCTAATATCAAATTAAGGTTCTAATTTAAAATTGAAACTAATGGTAGTTTTGTCATGCTAAATTATTACTCATGGCATAGCTTGACTAATTTAATATGTCGGCATGAAACGCAAGAAACGGCGATTGTTTTATGTTTAAACCATAAATACTACGACTAAGAGAAGTAATTATTTTGTGCTCGAAATACATGTTTATTCGACCATAAGAACTATTGATAGCAATATGAGCCCTAAATGAATTTGTCGACCAAAATAGTTCACAAACTATAATTCAACTGGACTGAACATGGAACACAAATAGTGCATGTCCACCTAGATGACATTAGGAAAGCTTGTATTATCGACAGTTTAAAACGGATATTTCGACAATAAAACACTTTAAAAAACAAGTTTACTGAAAGAGATGCGATCAACTGATTAACATCTCCTATTAAATGTTTTAAGTTTACAATATGGAAACATTGTAAGCCGAAACTAAGGTTTTATGTCATACCTCAGCCAACGCCTTTTTCGCTTCTTGGAGTAGGGGATGGATGGGGTATGCAAGTTAATACTCGGACCAGGTAATGTTTAAAGCATACATACAAATACTGATATCAATGACAGAACTGCGCTTTTGATTCTCCGAAACATATATATATTTTTTTTTTTTCAAATTTCATCATCTGCTATTTTCTTGCACGATTGTCAACATTGTTGTTATTGAACTCTTGACGTTCGTCGTTTCTATGAATGTTTATGTTTTCAGTTGTAATATAAGTCAAGTAAACATTTGACTATCTTCGTGTTGGAGAAGACAGCAAAATCAAATCACAGAATACATAAAACGGTATTTAGTCGTGAACAAATATTTGTTAGTTTAGCAGAATAATGAGATATTTTCTCATTAATGTTTTACATATCAATTTCCAATAATATCTTATCATTTCAGCTGCTATATGTGATTTCTGTACGCAGATGTAACCCGTCGAATACTATATCAATGGCGTCGGAGAGGAGTTGTATTGGAAAATAATTAACGTTGAGAAGTATAGGTGGCAACCAGTGATTCACTAATACACACTAAGACGTTGGCGAGGTATATATTGCATGGTGTATTTATGATACTTCAGACTTTTGCTTGAGTGTTCTTTAATAACTGTTTGTAACATAGTTTAGAAACATGTCATACACTTGTAGGAAATTGATTTCAATTGTGACATTCATTGGGAAATAAGGGTATGTTTAAGACTGGATGGAGTATACACTGATGCGGTTTTCTTGATACTCGCTGAGATTATTTTAATGATTGAATATAAAATGTAGTTTACAAACAAACATCAGAAATAGTTAAGATGTGATAAAATCTGGATAGTAAAAATTAAAATTAAAATATACATATATCTTAAAAATAGACTTGATGAGCCTTCAAGTGTGTGTTATTGTTTTGTTCATGCTGTGTAAAGTGATGGTTAAGCTTAGTTCGTGGTTGTAAATTAATTTACAAGTCATTGAATCCAGGGTGATGTGAAAAGACTTGTGTTCGTTAGTGTTTGTTCAAATTATTGGATATCGATACATTATATTTTGATATGAATACCGTTTTGCGTTTATGAATTATTTTGAAGCGAGTGCTCTTAAAAACGTTGTTATTTGTTATCAGTTTTTTTTTCAAATTAACTGAAGAATACCATGCTGGGTATATCTGACATCACATTTAATTTGAGTATGCACTTTTGCATTGTAAAATATCAATTAAAAAGTCAGACACCTACGTTAAATGTTTCCAGTGTTTATTATGGTCTCCATGCAATTTGTAAGTGTTTTGTTTAAAAACTTAAGAAAGAGTTTGTACTGCGTATAGGATCCATACGTATTTCGATGCATATGCCACGTTTCAATTTAGACAGGTATTTATTTTCAGGCTTGCTTTAGAATAGACTGAACAGAATATATTCCAACGCGCAGTGCAATTAATTCAAGTTGTTAAATTCAAGATGAATAAAATATATTTGTACAGTCTATTTTTAAATTAATACCATTTTATTCAGAAGCTTTTGCTGTTAATTATATTGCATCTGGATGATAAAACAAACATGAGTTCGTCGGAAATTTGTACTCTTTTCATGGGATTTGGCAGTAATTACTTTTTAGACTGCTTCGCTGAATTGTAGCATCGTGAAACGTATCGGAAAAATTGCTAACGGCGTATTCATTTGTGATTGAAAAACAAAATTGATTCTCCATAAATCATAATACGTTTGTTAATAATACCGTTGAAATAAGTAGGCATTAAGACATTATCAGTTGGGTTTTACGAAATTCAACTTATTGCAAATTTTGACACTGATAAACGCGGTCTCGACGTTTGGACAAACACTCGAATATAAATATATATATATATTAAATATTCAATATTTTCATATTATCATACTTAATTATATCTCCACAAAACTAGTTTATATTTGATTTCTCAGATATTTAAACGTGTGCATATAGCGTTAACGTAAACCTGAATCAATAACATATGTTGCACTTTTCAACGCTCGATAAAGACGTTTGTTCTTTCATAACAATCAGAAATCGACTTCTTTACAATAATCAGTATATTTCTAACATCGAACACATTGGATATTTACGCTTTTGTTAGTTATTGTCACAACATCTTAGTAATTAAAAAGATACATATCAAGAAAATCTCATCAGCTCATACTGAACAAAGGCATTATCAAATCAAGTAACGTCGTTCTTTTTTAATTATCTAGATAACACTTTGCTCGTTGTATGAAGGAAGGAGTATGGCTCGGCAACAGTGAACTACCAGAATCGATACAAGAACTGTGCTAAAGTTGATTTTATAACATTCTACTTACTGGAAACATGGGGTGCGTTTGTGAGAAACTCAAAGAACGGACATTTGCGAAGGTGTCTCAGAAGCCCGAAGACTGCTTTAGCCTTGATAGACCTTTGGCTTTAACTAATTCACAAAAGGCAGTGATTCGGAACAATTGGCAGGTATTGAAACTGCACGTGGCTAATGTTGGTGTCATAACCTTTGTAAGGTATGTATGCAGGGAATATATATTGTTTATATACTTATGTTTTTTTCATCGCTGTACAAAATGCGTTTCTTACAAGTCGAAATATTTGTTATTGCATATGCTGTAGGACTGCATTGCGTGGTCCCGCCGTAATTCCATTAAGCGATGTGAATGCTTAAATTAGCAGGATTTTTATAACGAATATTTCGACAATAAAACATGTGTAAAAGCATTTTTACAAAAAATGCGATAACCTGTTTAAAATTTCATATTAAATGTTTAATATAAAATATGCAAACTTTTTAAGCCGAAACTAAGATTTTATTACATACCCCAGCCAACCCCGTTTTCCCTTCTTGGAGAAGGTTTGGATTGGGTATGAAAGTTGATACTTGGGATGAAACATCCGTAAGCAAGCCAGTAACTTAATTACGACTGGCATGAGTACGATACAGGCAGAGTTTGGTCATTAGTACGTCCTTGATATGTGTTGATAATGAATTGTATTTCTGTTTACATGTGAGAGAAAATCACCACACACTTTGCGATGTGTAATGATCTATCCAGAACCATTTTCTTCATGTTTAGTGCTAAAGGATAAAACGGTCTGTGTTATGATTAGTAACAATCTTATAAATGAAGATGTATGTATACGTAACAAGTTTTAGTGTTGTTTTTGGTCGTACACTAGATTGGTTTTCTCTCTGGCTGCAACTCCTGTGATTGTTCAGTACAATTCTGGATACATCATGAGATGTTCCTAATTATGTTGCTATACATGTCTATACTACAACATTTACGTGTATTGTTTGCTAATTTCTCTGGATGTTGACTTCTTTGTTATAGATTTCCTTTTGAAGCGGTGTACTTTTATTTACATGGTTTTGTCAATTTGAGCGTAGGGGACAGGATAATAGCGAGGTTGTGTGCACCTACACTCGAGTTAAACCAACTGGTAGGCCTTATTGCTTACTGACCGTTTGAAGTCGGGAACTCTATCTTCACCACTCTTATGTTAAGTATTGTCCTTTTCATTAACGTTTTAAATATGCTCATATTTCCATCAGTGGTGCAGTGCAGACCTGCAGTGCTATTGCGATTGATTGCTGTGGTTTACATAGGACAATTTTTTCGTATTTGCTATGTTATATATGTATGTGCCATTATGATATTTATCAGGAAGCTTAACAATTTCATTAATTTTGTTATCATAATTGTTGATGCTATAATTCCAATCAACATACAATGCTCTTGTTTGAAATATAGCGTTTTAAAGACACTATGTTTTACTTATTATATTTATAAAGAGTTAAAGGACAATTTGACCGGAACAGGACAGAAAAATATGATATATAACCGAATGTTATCGTGACTACCGATAATGGAAAAATAAGTAGCGTTTGACCTATCAGTTGTTCCGATTTGTTCCGATTTTCAAATGCATGCACCAATTATTCATAATAAGCCGTCGCCATGATTAACAGCGTAACTTATATAGAGACTGTTAATAAACCTGTGGTAAACACTAATTCGGATACCGATTATGAAGTGAAATATTCACCATTAAGAAACCCCGTTTACATGTAGTACTCTATGCCATACCGCCTAAGATCATATTGAAGATGACAGTTAAGATTAAATGTAGTGGAAAAAAATACAGTACTTGTCTAGTAATGCAATGTATTACGCCAAACAAACTCAATATCCTTAAGTCGACATATTTAAGTGCAATTATTCTGTAGTTAAGAGGTCGATCAATACTACTTGAAGCTGATAGATCACCTTTTCAGTATTTATTATTAAGCACAGTGCCGAGCTCAAGTGTGTTAAAGTTTGTTCAACGTAAATTCCATGTGCCGCCTTTCTTGCGTAAGCAAATTGAAATGTAATTGCTTTACATAGTCGAGGGAATTACCTCTAAAATGTGTTTGCCTATTAATTGCTCATTGTCGAATCGTTCGTGATCATATTTATGAAAAAATCAAAACACATTTCCTTATACAATGTAAAACACTTGCCGTAAAGAGTTAATGTAAGAATAACCTTCACTGTTTGTTCTCTTAGTGATCTTTATTCTGCTCAGTCATTGAGTACTTGCTTTGTGGTTGTGTAGGCTTTTATATTCATATATACATGATCAGTTATGTGTTATATTTATATTGCCTATTAATGCTGCCTTTTAGCTGGAGAATATAAACTGGCGGATTATCTTTATTTACAGTGTCTCGATTTATTGGGATGGCACTAGGGTAAGAGTGAGGTTTGGTGCTCCCTTAGAACCTTGCAACCCCCAGCGGTCTTTTTGGCCACTGACCGTTCCAACCGTTTTATGTTTATAATGTCATGTATTGCCTTTTATTAATCTCTGTAATTATTCCCCTCGCCCACTTCGGAGAACAGCGGGGGTGGTGGGGGTGGTGGGGGTGGTGGGGGTGGTGGGGGTGGTGGGGGTGGTGGGGGGGGGGGGCATATTGCTGTGCAAATGTCGGTCTGTCGGTCGGTTCATCCCGAAATCTTCTTGTCTTCGAGATAGCCCAAGAACTGCAGGCACTACAAACTCGAAACTTAGCAGGAATGTTTGTGTCATGGTCTAGTTGTGCACCACCTCCCCTTTTTGGTAGATTCGCTTAAGAAATGTAGTTGCCATGGTAACAAAACTTATTAAAAAAATGTCTCTCAGTCGGTCCGTCCCGAAATACTCTTGTCTTCGCGATAACTCAAGAACGGCTGAACTACAACTCGATACTTGGCAGGAAGGTTTTTTTCATAGTCTAGTTGTGCACCTCTCCTTTTGGATAGATTTGCCTGAGAAATGTGGTTGCCATGGTAACAAAACATGTAAAAAATCACTAAAAATCGCTTGTCTTTGCGATTACTCAAGAACAACTGGAGCTAAAACTGGAAAATTGACAGGAATGTTTGTGTCATAGTGTAGTTGTGCTTCTCCCTTTTGGGTAGATTTGCCTAAGAAATGTGGTTGCCAAGGTACCAAAACTTGTGAAAGAAAATCACTAAAAATTGCTTGTTATTTTTTGAAACTATTTTGGGAAAATTCGTATTTTTTAAAGGTTTACCACGCTGTTAAACCAAACCATTGACAAATGTCAACATGTCTACATTTTTTTGATATACAAAGTATGTTGTGCTGTTTCTATATTTAAACCTAAATAAAAATTATAATTTAATATGATTTTTTTAAATTAACTCCCTTTACTGAACATGTTGAATGAATATAAGATTCAATTTGATTTAAATAAAAACAAAACATTATGGTTTATTTTCACTCTTAAAACACATACTATTAAATACTTTTGACATATGGAATAATTATTTGGATGAAGAATATGCAAATTAGGCAACCCATGTGAACGCCAAAGGTAAATTACCTACATATATATAGGGATAACTGCCAATGGTACACTATATATATATATATATATATATATATATATGTGAAAACAGCTTGTCTGATAATATCAAAGCACAACAGCAGGTTTGTAGTCACCATGTGTATTTGGAAATCAGGCACAGCGGCCCTGATGTGCTTAAAGCACCTTGGGAAGAACCTGTAACATAAGAAATGTTGTTGTCATGGTAAAAAAACGTGTAAAAAAACTAAAATATCCTTGTCTATGCGATTACTCAAGAACAGCTGGCACTCGAACCTGGCAGGAATGTTTGTGTCGTGGTCTTTGAAGGGAGGCATATATATTTTACAAACATCTCTTGGTATTGTTTGTTTCTGTGTTTGTTTTTGGTTGAATGTGGTCATTGAATGCTACATTTCCTGCTTATGTCTACCTCTTTATAGGTAGTAGTAAACAAACAAATAAGTTTGACAATACAGAAATATAATCATTTACGCAAAGAACAAAAGTAGAAGTCAAAATCATAGAAGTTTTACTAATATGAGGGCAGAAAATGTCAAACGTTGTTCATGCCGTCTTCGCATTTCTGGTAACTGCCAATGTTGATAACATAATGCATATGTATTAATCATATCATCACATCGTTTTAGTAACTAGGTATGACATTTATTTCAACATCTATATCTTATGGTGGCTGATTTCTGCCATGTCGTCTTGTCACGCGAAAAGACAACAAAACAGCGTTTTTGTCGTCTTGTCTTCTTGTCGTCTTGATTTCACGCGCCAAGACGACATTTGAAAGGCGTCAAGACGACAAATAAATGTGGCCCGTTGTCGTCTTTTCGCTTGGCGATTTGTCTTGGCGCCCGCCAGAACGACAAAATGAAAAGACGACAAAATGCTGTATTTGTCGTCTAGTCGTCTTTTCGCCATCCGGTAGACATGCGCACTGTATTTAATTAGAGCAAATGTGTCCGAGCAAAGTTGTGTATTTCTTCATGCAAATCATATTTTAAAAGCTATTACAGAAGGTTTGCTGTTGGCCCAACTTAACATTATCGCCACAAATCATCGGCCCAACAATAAAACAACATGTTGGGCCAATGTGGAAACGATTAGCAGAATCAAATGGGCACAGCATAAAATACCAACATCGGGCCTACAGTCTTTCATAATATTGGCCCAACTATTTTCCACCATCGAATCACACTTGGCTTGATGTTGGCCCAATTGTTTATTATTATCACAAGCATTGGCCCAACAATAAACCAACATGTAGGGCCATTGTGGAAACGATGAGCAGAATCAAATAGGCCAAACGTAAAAGACCTATACAGGGCCAACGAAAGGGATGTTATTGGTTTGATGTTGGCCCAACCACATGCATGCTATCTGGGGCTACGCACGGAATTCGTTTAGTTAGTAAAACACACTTCCTATGTTTTACAGATGCTCATACCCGAGAAATAATATATGTTTTAACACCATACCGTTCACGTGTAGCTTTCCTTTCAATAGAAAAGCTGCGTCAATTCATGTTATAGGTTGCTGTAGAAGTTGTTGGGAGTTTTCATGCTTTGGTTCGAATTTATTACAGTGCACATGTCTACCGGAAGGCAAAAAACGACCAGACGACAAGACGACAAATACAGCATTTTGTCGTCTTTTCGTTTTGACGTTCTGGCGGGCGCCAAGACGACAAGATGAAATAACGACAAAAATAAAAATAAAGCGCCAAGTCGCCACGTGAAATGACGTCAACGGTTCACATTTATTTGTCGTCTTGGCGCTTTTGCAAATGTCGTCTTGGCGCGTGAAATCCGTCGTTTCGTCGCCTTGTCGTGTTGGCGGTTGCCAAGACGACAATACGACAAGACGACAAAATGCTGTTTGTCGTCTTTTCAAAACGATATGGCAGAAATCAGCCACCATAATATCTGGATACTAAGACGTTTTACAGGAGAAAAAGAAACACAAACACAAACGGGTTGACATCTGTTACAGTAGTTGATGAATTAGCGGTTAAACATTCATTATTGTTCACATTCATATCGACATGTTCGTCTGAGCAAGGCAATGTGTTACGTGTTATTTCACCGCTTGAGCGCGCAGCCTATATTTGTATTTGCTTTTTGATGCTGCATATGGAGGAGACGTGACATATGGAGGAGCACGTTATTAAAAATGTCGGGGTAAAATACTGACCAAAACTTTTATGTTAAAATACTGGCCATAAGATTGTGTTGTTGTATTACAATTGCAGTATTGAAATTGGCGCTATGTCACAGGTCCATATATTAGGTAACTATTACAGTTACAACTTCCAAACTTTAACAGTTGTTCTACATCATAACATGACCCAGCATATCAGTTTTCATAACTCTGTGCTGCTTTCTGCAAAAGTTATGGTCCTTTTTTAGCTTAGTATATTGGTTAAGATTCCCGTTAAGGTCGACTTTTTAGCCAGTATGTTTTAGGGAAAAAATACAATAAGTTTTATGTTAAGGTACACTTCTTTCACATAGAGTTTGTATTAATGCTCGGGGCGTTCAGCCAAAGGTTGTTTGGCAAGATTGTTTGGCAATTGCATGAGCAGTTTTAATACTACATACATAAAGTATACATCACTGGAAATGGAAAACATATTTTAGTTTTGAAAATCGGTTAAGAAATAAATATTTTACAGCCAAAATGCTTTTAAGATGGGGCTTTTCCCATGTAAACTCCTTGTTGCTGGGACAGCAGAAAAATAAGAAAACTCAAATAAGTTCAGTTAGCCTGAATGTTTTGCTATAAAACTTCCATTTGTTTTTGTAAAATCTTGTAAAAAAAAAATATATTTTTTTATGCAGCAGAATTTTGCATTGAAAATGACCTATCAAAAACAACTGAACATTTTTATTTCATTTTTCAACCGATTTTTAAAATAAATATATTTTTATTTTCCACAAAAACTGTCTATTTTAATGATATACAAATTGTTTAGTAACCACTGAATTTTGTCTGAAACGTCCAAAAACATCGTTGGCTGAATCAAGCGCCTCAAACAATAGTTGTATGTTCGACTTTGCGGAGTAACATGGAGACAATACTCAAGAAAAAAGAGTATAATAATGGACCTTTGGAAACGGCCGAGCACGACACATACGAAATATTGCAGTCTCGGTTTGATTGAGACTGTTCATGAGCGGTAGTGAAATATGCTAGCTACCGCTCAAGCTTTGCAAGATGTTTATAACTACTACCAGCCATATGTATTCAGGAGATGGAATAATTGTACTTATAATTTAATGGGTCACAGTACAACATATTCACGCCTCAAAACAAACAAACGTCAACAAACTATTTGGTCTATTTTGTTTTTCCTAACAGCCTTACATATATTGAAGAGAAAATATTATTTTGAAGATTGATTCGCATTACTTTGGAGAAATAAAGAATCAAATCGTTTCATTATAGTTTAGCATGAACATACCTATCATTTTCGTTAACATATATATAAGCACATTGTGCGTGTGGTTCTTTTAAAGAAACGCACACTGTTTACTGTTTCTATAATAATCATCGACTACTATTTAACATATATTATATTGACTTACTTTTCCTGTTGACTTCGTTAAACCAAATAATACTACAAATAGATATAATCATCAAACAGAAAAAGCAACATTCAAGGACGACAGTCAACCACAAACAGACACAGAAACAACGAACAACCTTAAAGATGAATGAAAGGCAAAATAAGACATCACAAACGCAAAAGGGTTGACAATACGGCTACCGCCATGGAACGGTCAGTGGCAAAAAAAGGTCGCTTTGGTTTTAAACTAGGTTCTAGGGTGCACAATCCTCAGTCTTATCCCTATTGCAAACCCACTTTTGATGAACATTGTATATATATATATATTGCATTTCAAACAGTATATGTAATATTATATTGCATTACAGGTGCATTGTCACAAAACAATCTCGAGTAGAGCGTATTGGTTGTACAAAGCTCTTGTAAGCATTTGGAGACATCTCTCAGTCACATGCTAATCCATGCTTCAATTGAAACAAATTCACCAGTTGCATGATATATTCATGTACCACGGAAAAGCGAGCAATTTTATAGCGCATGTAGAGAGTTTATATGTGCGTTAATGCATATAAAAGTATAGGTATTTCACAATCGGTTAAAGGGCAAAATTGTTTAAGGGTCCTTTCGTGTAGATTCTGTTGCCACGTGGGTCACGGAATGACGTTTTTTGGGGCGGAACATTGGGTTATAAAGTGCATTGCTTTCCAGTCGTGGCGGGGAATGTTGAAAGTTGCTTTGGTTGGAGCAGTCGTTTGAAAGGATGAAATTCACAGGCAATATGTGCCTAAGCGTCCCGGGTTATTCAACGGGAATCAACGCATAACGTAGCGAGCGGTGGAGATGGTCCCGTACCTGGACAATGATCAGGTTCTCATAGGAACAACAACCCCCGGGAAACGTTGTGAGCCCGTCATCCGACCTCAAAGGAGGAACGTTACTCCACAACCTCGGTGGAGATTATTCATCGCGTCATTTTATTTATCGTGTCATCACATTTCATCGCGTCATCAACCCTTATATAAGGCTTTTAATGACCATCACCGATCATTGGAGTCGCGCATCATACTCATGAGATCTCGCGCATCATTCGTTGTAACGTTTGTGATCATCAACGTTGTTGTAACTGCAACAACATTAAAGTCAGTCGATACATTCATTATTTGTGATAATACTACGAACGTCTTAAACGTTCATGAGAAAAGTATTTTTCATATGTCATCTGTGTATTCGCTTGTTTTTCTTGTTAATTGTATATATATTTTACATATTTTAAAAGTTGCATTAAACTTATGTAAATGCAGTCACCGACATTGATTTTTTCCCGAGTTAATCCCAACCACTAGGGTCATCTTGCGACATGCATCTGATTAAAACTGTACATGCTCTTATGAAAATAAACTACATTTCTTCTGCTTTGTTTTCTATTAAAGAGGTAGACTTTCTCCTGATTTGCATCATCTCTTACTTTAAACAGACGCATCTGCTTTGTTACTAAACGTTTACACATAACTATATTCGTCTGCAGTTATTTGTGAGACTCTGGGATATCGATAGGGATACACTGTATAACTATATTGCATGTTCAATCCTCTTTCTCTGCATAGATGCAGAGGTGAATGTTCGGTTACTAAACCCTAACAAAAAAATCCGATTTTCTTTGCTCTAATTACACATTTTTACTGTCTGCATTGATTGTAAAATCATATGCTTGTATTGCTTGTATCGTGTCCTTGCCACATGGCATTTTTCGTGTTAAGCAGTAAACCAAGCAATATAGAATATTATTATTGTTTGTTTGTGCTGTGATATGAGCTATAAGTTTACTATTTTTCCCTTACCTAGTAGGCCCGTAACAAACCCTAAAATTTATCTGAGAGAAATCTCTTATATGGAGTCCCGGTGGCATGCACATCGCGTCCCGACTCCCACCCGATTTGTTACACATGTGATTTCCTGCGTTTAAGTGCATTTTCATTTCAAAGCAAGACGTTTTTTTCAATAATTGATTATTTGTCGCTACTAAAGTTGTTTATATGTAAAGTATGTACATTACCAACATTATACCGTGGCAAATGCCTCCGGGTGCCTCAGCGTAGCTACGAGACGGTCTAGGTTGTGTGACGTTTGCTAATACAGAAGAGAAATTATTTTCTTTGTCTCTTCTGTTTTTAAGTGTGAGTTTTAGCTAGAGAGTAATTTTGCTACAGGAAGAATCTTTATTCATACAGCACACCGATATGTATTCGTTATTTAATAACCGTTTTATTTTCAGGTATGAGTACTTTGGTGTGGTGTATTTTATACACCCGTACACGATCAGCTCACCATGACCCGACCATAACAACCCCCTGTCCGCTTTAAACCGATTTAACTTTGTAGTCATACTCATGAAACTTCGCATTAATTATTGTTTTTGACGGGAAACAAAATACATATGGATAAATGGCTAAAAGTTCAAGTGGGGCATGATTCGAGTTGACACAAGAAACCATAATAATTTTAAAAGTAACTTTCTTTAGAATATGAATTTCGGCTCCTGTTCAGATCAGCGCGTACATTTCCATGTATTGCAATCATGCCAAAGCGAGACATTTAATCGTTTATAAACATCAAAATAAATGTGCACTTCAAAATTATAGCGTCTTAATTCATCACTGGCGATACACCGGATGTGCCAATTTGTCAATCGCAATTATCCATAAAACGTCATCGATAAAGCTGTTTAATATCTTGTTCGCCTTGAGATGATATTACGTGTTAACTGAATGAAATAATGAGTTATCTCATCAACAATAAATGGCTTCTTATCAATCATTTACAAATACATACTAATCACATGCTTTGGGTAACCGACTGACAGGAGAAATATGCTTGAAGTATAACAATACTATGTATTAACCCACACGTGGTCCTCATATCAATGCCGATGATCAGTGAGAGCACATTATCAGTGAGAGCACATTATACTGTATTTCAACTTTACGGATTACCGGGTAAATAAGGAAATAAATGCCATGTAAGCAAATATATTTATAGAAGGGAAACGAATGGTTAAATGTAAGACGTACTATATAAAATAGGTACAAAAGTCGAATATAAAATGCAGCATTCGCAGAATGCAGTCAACATAAAAAAGCATAAAACATACCAGCCCTTATACTAGAATTGTGTACACTTTCGGATACATCTTGAGGTATTTCTAATCACGTTTGTAGTTAGTTTTACAATGATAAATATTTATACATTTTCCTAATTTCTCTGAATGTGGATTTTTTCGTTAGAAATTTCCGTTTGATTTGATGTAATTTTATTTACACTGTTCATTTGGGCGCTGCAGACAGGATAATGGTTGTGTACGCATAAAACCTCGTTAAGCTAACCAGTAAGCCTTATTTCCTACTGACCATTCCAATAAGATAACTCTGTCTTCCCTTTCGTTGTTTTGGGTATTGTCCTTTACATTGTATATTTAATTTTCTCTTTGTCTGTGGTGCAATACGGACCTACGTTGCTATTGCGTTTGGGTGCTGTGATATCTATAGGAATATTTGTCTTATTTCTATGGGATAAATAATCATCAGTCATCCAGAATCAAAGTATTAGACACCACACATATAACAGGGTTGAGAACGGTGGTACCTGGCAAACGGCCACCGGGGGTTTAAACCAGGTTCTAGGGTGCACTGAACCACACCCTTAAGCTCAGTAACAATTTGAAACAAGCATTACGGATACATTGGGATAACTGCGATAGAACAGATAGGGCTCTTATTTTATATATAATGTTAAAAAAAAAAAAGAAAAAAAAAAAAGTGAATAATGTAAAAAATAAAAAAATATCCTTAAATCATAATACTCTCTTTACATGTGACAAATTGATTATTTTTTAAAAGCAAACTGTTCTTATTACTTAAAATCTAACGTTGGTTCAATGGAATGTTGTTGACTTTTAAAAGTAAATCGGTAAGATGATTATAAAGTGAACCCGGCTGATAAAGCTATACATTTTATGAATATCAGTGCGTATATAAACAGTATACTTAAAATAAAGATAATAATGAGATAGTTACGATATTTCTTCGATAAAACAAAAGACAAACGTGTTATCTCTATTATTCATATAAGCACTGCTCTTATCCATTAACACAGAAATTACATCCAAAAAAACATAATTTGTTATAATAATCTTGATTCATAGATAAATGAATGTTCTGAAAAAACTAGGAACAGTCATTTGGGTTTAGTATTTAGGTACAAAAATTAAGTATAGAACGGACATTACATTGTAGTGTGTTGCTTTATTTATAATTCATTATACAAATATAAAATGAATGAATGGCAATCATATTAAAAGTAGATATACAAAATCTGGGCTACCGCCTTGACGGTCAGTGGCAAAAAAAAGCCTCTGTGTGTTTAACCAGGTTCTTAAAGTTCATATAAACTAGGTGCATATTACGGTATTTTGGCTTCATTTAAAGCGACAACCTGTAATATGTCTGTCGTCTATTAGCCCATTTGTCTAAAGAAATACAAAAGATCGGACAGTCAAAGTATCAGTCAAGGAGACAGTCAACCATAAAACACAGAAACAAACACTCAAACAAGAAAAACAAGAAGGCAAAAAGTAATAATAAATGCAAACGGAATCACAAACATAAAAGAGGTGACAATAGGGCTACCGCCTTGGAACGGTCAGTAGAAAAGTAGGCAACTGGGTGTTTAAACCGGTTCTAGAGTGCACCAAACCTCACACTTACCCCACTTGTATCCTATTAAAATAGGGACTCAGTGTAAATAAAGAAATCCTTGTCATGATATAATCTACTAACCAACAAGGCAGCATCAATAGGCAATATAAGTAAAACACAAATATGCTCGTGTCAATATAATACAAAAAAATACAATAGCCTAGAAACCACAATTAAGGTATTCATAACTTGTCAGAAGCAGAGCAACAAGAGAATAACCCATTAAGATTAATCAATGTACAGCTTGTTTACGCCAATATGATATCTGACTTTAATGCTAAAATGAGATATAGGGTCCTATAGAAACCACAGCGTCCGAGCGCAATGGCATCGTAGGTCCACACTGTACTGCAAACAAGGACTTGAAAATACAATGAAATGACAAAAAACAACAAAAAGGGTGGTGAAGACAGGGTTACCGACTTATTATTGCTTTTTGCCTTCTTGTATTGTCTGTTTGCGTGTTTGTTTCTGTGTTTTGTGGTTTACTGTCCTCCTTGAATGCTACTTTCCCTGACCGATCTTTTTATATTTCTTTTGGAACGGTCAGTAGGCAATAAGACCTACTGGTTAGCTTAATTAATTAGAATGTTTGTACCACCATGAAGTTGTATTAGTACTATACTATATATAATCGACCATTACTTTACAAATATGCACTAATTAAGATCGTTGATTATGTAAAACTATTAATTTTAGTTTATTTATACAAGTTTGTAACAGTGACATTGCTGTGTAAGTAGATCTAAACATAGAACAGGAAAAGTAGCATTCAAGGACGACAGTCAATCACAAACACACACAGAAACAAAGAACACTTTTAAAGATGAATAAAATACAAAATAAGACATAAAATGGTTGATATTAGGGATACCGCCTTGGAACGGTCACTGGAAACACAATAGGCAGCTAGGGGTTTACACCAGGTGCATCAAATCTCACTCTTACCCTATTGTCATCCCAATAAATGGGACAGTGTAAATAAAGATATCCCCGCCAGGTTATATTCTCTAACAGACAAGGCAGTATTAATAGGCAATATAAGTAAAACACATAAATGATCATGTACATATAATATAAAAAACAAAATCCTAGAAAGCTACACACTCAATGACTTGGCGTCAACAGATCTCGAGTGATTTAACAATGCGCACAAGTATCTTACCAATAACAGTGCCAGTTCTCCTTTCGTACTAGTTTTATTGTCTTTGGTATAGTTAATGACATTATTGCAGTTTGTTAATTTTTTGCAGATTTTCACTATCGCAATATTTTGGAAACATAGTTTTGTATGGATTGTTGGATAATTTCGACAAGTTTATGATCGACCCTTAGGTTACACAGTTATTGCCCTTGATTATTGTTTCGTTTATAATGTTATGTTCACAGTAGTTTTCCAATATTGGCAACAACCCTGAATATAGTTGAAAATTACTATGTTTTTAAACGACCACTCCGACAGAGAATCTTGGCGAATCCAGATATTAAAAATAGACTACTAATGTCACATATATTTTTCTGTTTACAGTATGTTTGAAAGCAGGCCCGCTCTAAAGGAGGTGTTTTCAAATTTTCGCGGGAAGGACATTGCAGAATTAAAACACACAGGATTAATTCGCGCGCATGCGTTAAGAGTGATGGCCACGGTCGATAAATGTGTAACAAGACTAGATGAGCCAGCAAACATGTCAAACATCCTCCGTGAACTGGGTACGCACCACAACGATTACAAAGTCACCAAAGAACACATTAAGGTAAACATTTAGCTACACAACTTCCAAAAAAGTGTACCCACCCGAAATTGTTGGACATACTTCTCATTCTCTGAACATAGTTGGCCGATTTAGCGTGATATTTCCGAAAACTCTTCAATCATAATATTTAACCAGCATTGTCAACTCCCTATATTATGTGTTTGTCACATACATTTGAACTGTGGCTTCAAGTCTATGTTGCCATTGCGTAAGGGTCCTGTGGTTTCTATAGGACAAACTTTCTGATATAGCTGCATGCCTGTAAAGTGTTGAACATGACGATCACATATTAATAATTTATTGTTTACCTACATAATTTCAAATACCCATATTTAGACAATGTCAGCTCATGTTCTTTTGCGGACTTATTATTCAACAAAACATAGAGGCTAAGGAGAAGAACGATGGGTTTGCTGTTAATAATATTATCTGATGAAATAATTGTATGTAAAATAGATACAATTGGAACTCTGAAAGAGTTTACTTCCTGCACCTTTATAACTCCCAGACACGTGTGTAGTAACATATTAATATAACACAAATACATACTACTCACCAAGGAATACGTATTCGCCATGTGTACTCATCGCACCTAATCGAACCTAATCTGTACTTGGCATCATTCCATACTAATGGGGCATTCAAATATTGTGTAATAACAACGTAAAACGTATCAAAAAA
Source organism: Cyrtodaria siliqua (assembly GCA_037043455.1). Classification (NCBI taxonomy): domain Eukaryota; kingdom Metazoa; phylum Mollusca; class Bivalvia; order Adapedonta; family Hiatellidae; genus Cyrtodaria; species Cyrtodaria siliqua. Next base: position 19,786 of record JAWPHD010016654.1, read on the forward strand.
CTGATAAAGAACCCATAAATAAAGTTGCAGCACCTATGTTATTAAGCTTGTGAATATAAGACAATAAACAGAAATGCTTACTGTTGCTATGGAACCTTATGTGTCAGTTATGTTTATTTGTTTACTCGCGTTTACGTCATTCTAACTGTTGCATGCAGTATTTTATTAACACCTATCGTATTGCTTGGTAGTAAACACCTACTTTTGTCATTTTCAGAGTATACTGCCAGCATTCATTCAGGCCATAAAACCTCATATCCAAGACCATTGGTCGGATGACGTTGAAAATGCGTGGCGGCAATTCTTGACGCTGATTTTGTATAATATCGGCGAGGGAATGGCGAATAAATCAAAGACGAGCTCCTCGGACAGTATGAATAAAAGTAACATATCCTCAGAAAGTGTGCGGAAAATCAGCCAACCATTAGAGTTGACATATCCTCAGAAAATGCAAGAAAATGTAACGAACTGTCAGGGAGTGTAAACAAATGAAGCATTAGAGAGTGTAACATAATGGATTATAAAAAGATGACTATCTGCAACGAAAATGCCTATTGTACACGTGAAGATGCCGCATCTCATGTTTCATTTGTGATAAGCATAGTTTGTATGATGATGCACTGCTATAGTTGAAGAGTAATCTGCACTACGTCTTGCACAAAATAAATGTCCGACATTGTAAGTAGGTTCATTAAAAGTACCTGTGCGTGAAGAAGAGTGGTGTGCAGATATTAACAATACAGTGAAGTGTAGCTTCACTGAAACGTACGCTTTTTATAAGCTGAATATCGATCTATCTGTGAAAAGTGAATATAGTATTTACTGCACTGTGCATGGAATTTAGAGAAACATATGTAACCATATTTCTCAAACGTGAAAAAGTAATTACTGGCCAGCTGAAGTGAATGAACTAGTGAATACATATTAGGGTTATGTTTGGCTAAGGCACTGGAGGAAAATAAAACTATTGGTTCACGTGTTTGATTTCGATATATACGTATACTTTTTTTAAACAATGGCTAGTAGGATAACTATACTTAAAACGTACCTCAGTGATGATTAAAAACTAAAACGTATATAGTTGTAGGTATACAAGTCGAGCAAGGAATGTAGCTTTTACAGAAAATCAATGCTGTATCTACAATTTAGTTGAGTTGTGTATAAAAAAGGAACCTTTTCAATTGATGCATTATGCTGTTCAGAGAGGTTTAATTGCAATTTCTAAATAATAAAGCAGTTTTAAACCATAACATTTGGCACGTAAATACACTAAACATTATTTCGTACAGATATCTCAACATATATAATGCATTTATTTTTAATACTTTCTTGAACAAAACTTGATTCCTATATGTCAAATATTGAATGTCGGTGCATCTATTTATAGCTGTACATGTACAAATAAGATCAGTGGTTGATCAGAATGATAAAAATCGAACAGGAAAAGCAGCATTCAATGACGACAGTCAACCACAAACACAAACAGAAACAAAGAACAAATCTAAAGATAAATAAACGGCCAAATAAGACATCACAAACACGGTCAGTGGCAAACATAGGCCGCTGAGGGTTTAAACCAGATTATAGGGTGCCCCAAACCTCACACTTACCCTACTCTAACCCAATAAAACGGAACAGTGTAAATAAAGAAATCCCCGCCATGAATTATTCTCTAACAAACAAGGCAGCATTAATAGGCAATATAAGTAAAACACAAAGATGCTCGTGTATATATCAATACAAAAAAAAACAATAGCATAGAAAGCCACAAAGAAGGTACTCAATGACTTGGCATAAGCCAGAGTAACAAGAGAATAACCATTAAGGGTACGGTCATCGCAGAAAGAGGAAAGCATAGTGGCGAACTGTGAATGGGTCCACCACCAAGCATGCAGTGCGGTGAAAAATGATAGGGTCAAAACCTCTTTTGATAAACCTTTTAACAAGTTTAACACAGATCATGAAGATAGTATGAAGGATCTTACGAAGTGTGTTAATTACGTCACCATAGAAGTCAGGTTGTGATAGTCCTTATGTTGAAGCAGATGAATACTAACTGGCTACAGTGTATACATAATGGGTCATACATAATGGTGGTAGTTCTACCGAACAGCAGAGTGTATATCGTGTGTATCTCTCAAATTACTGAATATGCTACGGTTCGTAATCTAGAAGTGTTATATAGTCATAGTGCCCGTGTTATTGTAAAAGTAAGTATAACAATCGAACAGGAATTGCAGTTTTCAAAGAGCACGGTAAACCCCAAATCACGCAAAAAGACAAACAAGAATGGCAATAGTAATAATAAAGACATATGACGTCACAAACACAAACAAAGGTTGACAGTAGGGCTTCCGCCCTTGGAACAGTCAGTGGCAAAAAGGCAAACAACGGAACAGTGTAAATAAAGAAATTCACGCCAGGAACTGTTCTCTAACCAACAAGGCATCTTTAATAGGCAATATAAGTAAAACACAAAGATGCTCGTGTATATACAAACACAAACGAAAACATAGCATAGAAAGCCACAAAGAAGGTACCCGATGACTTGGCAGAAGCCAGAACAACAAGAGAATAAACAATTGAGGACACGACATGACCGCAGACAAACATCAAACGTCACCGTCCTTTTGGGCTTTATGTAGACATCATCTTAAAGTCCACAGCCTGTCCGGTCCGACAGTAAGTTGCAAAATGATAGGGTCATAACCTATTTTGATAAACATTTTAACAAGTTTAACAAAGATAGTATGAAAGTGATCATGATCAAAAATCTTACGAAGTTTGTAAATCACTCCACCGTAGGAGTCAGGTTGTGATAGTCCTTGTCGCAGAAGAGTTCTTAAATTACTTTTATATTTGGAAAGAAGATCAATGTTACAATAATACAATTTTGCAAAGGTTTTACGAAGTTTATGGTAACGGTAGCCCTGATGGAGTAGCCGTTTAGGTAAACAAAGATTAAGAATATAAGTTCATTGGCAGTCAATTGAATTATGTTGCTTTTGTTTATAACATATATGACACATGCAAACGTATAAACACATACAGAGAAAGTATAAAACTAAGGTTACAAGTAATAAACTGTACTACGAATGCCGTTTAAAAAACAATAAGTTGGATTGACCTACCATTGTGTACGACCTAGTTGCTATTTGAATAATAAATATTGATAGTGTGGTTATATCACTCATTGTGTGTTCTTTGGAAATTCATTCAGTTATCATTAATCATTTGTCGTCGTTGGTTTGCCTGTGTATATTTACTAAAGAAAAAGAAAAATCTGGAATTTCCTCTATATATTGTAGATACAATATGCTGCTTTTACTCAAATGTTGCATGGCTAAATTAGACGTATTCTTTCGTGGGGTGGGGGGAGCCTAAAACAACGCATAACATAGCAAATATTATCGCTTTCAAGTTTCATTTTTGACAGAATACGCGTTTGGTTGAAGTAGGTGAGCAAGCTTAGCACTTACAACTGTTAACTCTCTTTACAATATAGACAGTACTGAAATGGCTCAAATTGTCTACTGTTTAACATATCCAAAGCGGCAACGTTAAGTCCTTTTGTCTAACTAGGTGCAACCTGTTTTTTACCAAAGCATCGTGGGACTTCTCTAGAATATTAGATGGAATTAAGTACGCAGTATATACATAATACAGCGGAAATTCCCGAGTTTCGTTTCCTTTTTCCTTTAGTATATTTTGAAACGGTATTGCCTATGTTTAATGCCTTATGTTATGACAGTGTAGGACAAGTTGCCTTGGATAATATGATACACAATAGTTATTATAGATTATAAAATAAGTGTGTTTAAACAAATATATAAAGCCAGCAAGCCATTGACTATAACTTATAAATATGATTTGTTTTGTATTGCATACTGATAGGCCATTTGGTCTTTTGTATTAATAAAATTTATATATTATATAAATTGTGTTAATGTACAAAAAATAGTATTATTTATAATTAATATTTCAACCATGAGTTCATGCTAAGTCAATTTGAACATTTTCAAATCGTTTTGGATATATTTATTTTCTGGTGAGCTCTTCCACAGTGTCTTCTTGTCAATATGTAGGATATAACACATGTGCAAGTTATATGCGGTATCTCGGTCGTCCTACCTGCTTTCAACTCCTTTGATGCGGAATTAAAAACAGGTTAAGGCGATTAAAACGTCGCCATCCCGTGTTAGAGACAATGCCTTTGACGATACAATCACTTCTAGCGAAGTGAAAAAACACAATTAATACCGTATTATATTTAAACTCGCTGACATTAAAAACAATAAAATAAATAGTATAAACGGCCATACTATTATTCAAGTGTATGGTCAGAAAATAAAAAAATATATGGCCCGAAACACCATGAAGAATTTGTTATATTATATCGAATCGTTATTTTATAATAAAAAAATCACAAACTGACACACATTTATTGTCTTAGCTTATTCGCAATGCATTAGTTTGTATATTATGTTCTGGTTCCAAAGTTGTAATAGTAAGTTGTTATAACTGTTGTTTTTCATATTTTCTTAAGTTCTTGCAATTGCTTTTTCCTGCATATCACGTTATAATCAGTTTGCATATATTTGCTTTAGGGCGTTTTATTTGTCAACTTATTTTTTTGTTATTGTGCTCGTCTGTACGTCGTGAATCGTGGTGCGAATCGATTACCAAACCACAAATAAAACTGGTACCTATAATGTAAGTTTAAGGCATATTATTGCAGCTATTATTATCGCTTTTGTTTTTCCATTGGTTTACTATGTATGCTTTGCTTAAATAGCATGTCTGTGAATGTTATCTTAGTTTGTCTCCTATCATAACTGATTTTAATTATTACTTGTAAATCATTATAATTATCATTTTTTCAGTTCAAGAGCTAATAAATAACGTATATTGAATGTTTCATTTCATAAATAAATGTAATGTGACTTGAATTGACTTTTATTTCATATATAAAGAGTCCAATTCTATTTTGATTGTACAATTTAATTATTTTGAAATGCGAGTCTGTTTTCATTATTGTTTTGGTTTTGATCAGTTTGTTCACACACAGTTTTAAGAGCGCGTGCATCTAAAGTAAATACTGCACAACCACTTTTAAGAATATATTGACATTCACACTAATGAGTGTTTAGTGCTGAGTAAGTCGACCAGACTACAAATCAGTAGAGTGATTACTGGTCCATGGAATCATCAAGCCCATCCGTTGTGACTTCCTTTATACATCACTCTGGAACAGGTCATTTTATGTTTTGTTTATTCGCTGCAGCAACACGCGCAAATTTTTCGTGGAAGATAAACTCAAACCACGGTTTAACAAACTATAAAGTACTATTAAGTTTAAAGGTGATGTAAAAACATGTAAACTATGCGTAGATGCCACCCTAGGACCTGGTTTAAACCCCCAGCGACATTTTTGCCACTGACCGTTCCAAGCCCTATTGTCAACCCTTTTGTATTTGGGATGTCTTATTTGGCCTTTTATTCATCTTTAAATATGTTCTTTGTTTCTGTGTGTGCTTGTGGCGGGCTGTCGTCCTTGAATGCTGATTTTCCCGTTCGATTTTTATATCTATATTTGTATCAGGATATTTACGCGTTCTACGACCTTGGCATTTTTAAATTATGTCTGGCAACTACAGGAAGCGTTTACCGAGTTAAACTAGTATCTAGTCTCTTGAAATGTCACAAAGCCTCTTGCATAATATACAAATTGAATATGTTGTGTGACGCTAATTCTGGGACAAACACAGCCATCTTGATTACAACAAACTATAGAAATAATTAACTTTAAATGGATTCTCAAATAGTCACGCCGTTGTTGAAAACATGTTAATGAGAACAAATAAATTAGAGCTGATCCGGATTGTGAGTGCCTGACGAGTGTCAGATTCTAACGAATGTTTAGTGTGTTTGTTACATTTTAAAGGGACACACGACAATCTTGAAGTGTACAGCAGGAATTAAATTCGCATCTTTATTCATTAATCCAATATCAGTTTGACTTGACAACTGCTTTCATTTATTTAAATACCGTTTTGTGTTTTCAAGTTTACGTATATTATAGCTATGTTATAATAAACACTTTTTAATATGCAAAAAAAACAATTAACATTCAGCTATTCCTATAATTAATATTAATGATTGAACAAATGCAAATTATTTAAAAATAATAAAAGTAACTGTCGCCGTGATCTTTAAAAGAAAAATATCAAGGTCGCCGTGTGTCAATTTAAGAATACAGAAAAACAAATTACTAATCCATTTGATGTGTCAATTTCAATTTGAACTAGTGCGACAGGTACTAGTAACACATTGCTCAGGTTTTACACTCGTGCATGTGTATTATATTAAATACATATTTAATCTGTACATGTGGTGTGTCTTCCTTTTATTTATTTTTTAAAAAGTTTAAAGTGTTTGTGCTTCTAAGTATGTATGCATTGTGATTATTTCTAGTGGAAATGATTTTAACCATTTAAGGGTCTTTAAAATGGCTATATCTCATAAAACTCTTCAACAGAGCAGACTAGGGTTTAAAAAAGTTGCCTTAAAAGCACTATGATACCGACTATAAAAAGTTGAATCTGGATTTATATGCGTTCAACCTCTCTATGTTCTTGTTTGTTTTTATACATATAGACATACGAGCAATGTCGACAATCCAAGGCCAAAGTGGTAACATTAACCGTCTTCGTCATAAAAAAAGAATAAATCCACCAATCAGTGCTAATAACTGATAGGACGACTGCTCTTTGAATAAAAAGAAAGACTTTAATAGTTGTGTGTAGGCTCTGCGATGTATATCTTATTTTATTTCGATCCGCCCCAAAAAAATGGCGAAGGAAACAAAGGAATCTATGAACCTGCCTTACTCGACTCTTATCGTTCTTAAGCGTGCTCGGATGATAAACTCTAACATATGTGATCTCCCGGTGTATGTACCAATCTGACGGACAAGGCTTCAGTCTCAATCAAACCGAGACTGCAATATTTCGTATGTGCCATGCTCGGCCGTTTTCAAAGGTCCATTATTATTGTTTTAGGTAAGTCTCGTGGCTTAGGACACACCGAAGTAACCCAGTGAATCTTGAACCAATCAACTCCGGATTCAGAATGAAACGTGCTGAGATTGTACATGTTGTAGTTGTGAAAGTTGTTTATTAAATGTTTGTTGATCGACGTGTTAATGAAATTGTTCACATACTTGTCATACATTAACTTCATAACATCATGTATGTACTACAGAACAGGTAACATATTATAGTTCTCCCATGCCATTCATGCCATTCAACATTTCCTGTTGATTCCAACAACGGTCGTCCTGTCGGATATTAGCACAACTCGGTGGATATTTGCTTTATATGGAGACTATAACGGAAAGAAATTGATGCGGTTTAAACGATCCGTTATTAGAGAAACGACAATAATTGTATATTATTAACGAATAATGATACAGCAGGCGATCCGTTTGAACGTAGCACAAAATAAATAAATTATGCAATAGGTGTACATGCAAGGAAGTAAATGTCTTTCAAAACATTGAATCATAGAAAGTAGATATAAATAACCACAGCGACAAAATGATATATAGGGTCCTATAGAAACCACAGCGTCCGAATGCAATGACATCGTAGGTCCGCACTGTACTGCAAACAAGGACTTAAAACTACAATGAAAGAGACTAAAAACAACAGAAAGGGTGGTGAATACAGGGTTACCGACTTGGAACGGTCAGTAGGCAATAAGGCCTACTGGTTAGCTTGAATCGATTTTATATGCGCACAATCCTCGCTATTATCCTGTCTACGGCGCCCAAATAGACAAGACAGTGTAAACAAAAATACATCCCATCAAAAGGAAATCTCTAACAATAAAGTCCACATACAGAGAAACTAACTAAAGATATACATACAAAATAATAAACATCTCAGGATGTATCCAGAATCGTACTGAACAACCATAGTAGTTGCAGCTAAAGAGAAAACCAATCTAGGGTACGACCAGAAAACCCGAGGGCCGAAAGCTCATGCACCCACCTCCCTTAGTTGGGGTTTCAGTAGGTACAAGCATAGAGTTCCAAGAGGTAGTCCAGTCATCGCACAAGTGAAAAGTGAAGCGTAATGACTGACTGTAGAGGGGTCAATCACTAAACATGCAGTGCGCTGTAAAACCAAAGGGTTATATCCTTTTCCGACGAACTTCCTAATTAAATTTGTAAAGCGGTCAGGAAACCCGTCAGACCCCCTTAACTTTCGAAGTTTATAGACCACATCTCCATAAAATGAGGGTTGTGATATGCCTAGTCGCAGAAGTGTTTTAAGGTTGGTGTTGTACTTTTCCAGCAGGCCCTCGTTGCGGCGTTAGAATTTAGAGAAATATCTACGTAGTTTGTGATAACGAAAACCCTGCTGAAGAAGTTTGCTTGTAATAACTTTATTACGATCATTGAAGTCTATGACATTATTACACGCTCTAGCAAATCGAGTGAGCTGGGAGATAAACACCCCATATGAGGTAGCACGAGGTACATCTCCATCCAGGTATGGATAGTTAACGATGTTAAAATTGAAATCATCTCTCTTATCATAGATTTTAGTATGAATACAATCATTTGAAATCGAGAGATGAAGATCGAGAAATGCTGCTACTGTATCCGAACTGTTGGCTTTATTCAACGCGAGCTCTGGTGGATAAATGTTCGTAACCATATGAGCAAAGAATGGATTATCAATATTGAGTATGTCATCAAGATACCGAGAAGTATTATTAAAGGCATCAATAATTCTACCCTGGCTAGCAGGTGACAAATTCAACATAAAATCTCTTTCATAGCAGTACAAAAACAAATCTGCAACATGTGGCGCACAGTTAGTACCCATAGGAATACCAACAACCTGGCGGTAAATAGTTTTACCGTATCTTATAAAGATGTTATCCAGAAGAAAAGATAAGGCTCTACAAACATCAGTACAAGTCCACATATTATACTTATCCATGGGGGCGTTAGTAAAGAAAGCCCTGACATTATTACAAGCTAGAAAAGTAGTACGTTCTCTAGCAAATGTCGTCTGAATAAGCTGAAGCAATAAACGCACAGTAAAACAAGACTACAAAGATGTAATAAAAAGCAAGATATGGCTTCACAAACATATAACCGTTGACCGCCTTGGAACGGTCGGTGGCAAAACATGCCGCTGGGGTTTTAAACCAGATTCCAAGACGCACCAAACCTCACTCTTACCCTATTGTCATCCCAATAATAATAAATACTGATAAGTAAACGGGCAGTATAAATAAAGATATCTCCGCCAGGTTATATTTTCTAACAAGAAAGACAGCATTAATAGGCAATATAAGAAATACACATGACTCATAAATGATCATGAATATATGAATATACAAAACAAAAGCCTAGAAAACCACACAGCATATATTAATTGACTTGATAGAAGCCAGATCAACAAGAGAACACACCGATAAGGGTATGAAACGACAAGTTCAAAGTACCAAATGACCAGGGTCATACAACACTTCGCTATAAAATACGGCAAGAAAAAAGAAAGTATTAAAAGAAGTAGCTAAACGAAAAGATGATATTGACAAACTTGAATTAGAATTATCATCAAACCCTCATTACGAAAATGTGATTAATATTATTTTAGAAAAGATAAATATTTTAGCGAATATTACCAATGGTATCATTATTAGAGTAAAAGCAGAATGGGTCGAAGGAGCAGAATGGGTCGAAGGAGCAGATTTTTATTTTTTTCGCAGATCTAGAAAAAAAAAAAACAGAACGAAACACAATAAAAATATTTATAAACACCAATATAGAAATTACGGACTCTAATAGTATAGTTTTCCATCGAAAATAAAACTTCATTAAATCAAGAACAACGCGAACTGTGTAAAGGAAATTTAAGAGAAAATATAATAATGCTCTAAAAGAAATGTAAAACAACAAAAGTCCGAGATCGGATGGAATAACAGCAGCGTTTTTTAAACTATTTTGGAATGACATTAAACACAATAAAACACTATGCAAGCATATACAACACATTATAGAGGCGGTCGAATGATACTACGTATCGGCGAATAATGCGCCATTTGACGTCAAGAAGAACAGAAGCAGGTAAGGCCTTGGAAATCGACAAATTAATACCGATTATATTGCATGAAAAGCTTAATCGGTGATGCAGCATGTATCTGCCATCCTTGGTTTTCAATGAAACATAGCACACATGTTTTTAAATGTATTTTTAGTAATGTAGTTTGAGCTTAACAATGGAAAAATCGGTTGAACACATGCTACTGTGATACAAAGTGGCCTACGGAAAATTCATTTTAAATATTTATAAAGTTGTTCTGTTTCGACAAACACATACAACATACAATAAATCCTCCCGATTCTGTATATATATATGCAAGCATTTTAAAGCATCGAACTATTAATGAATAAAAACGATATGCTTGTACACGAGGGTGTTAATTTTAAAAAATGATATAACGCGCAGAAATGTTTTTCAGTTGTTAAATTATCAATTTCATAATGCTAAAAGTTGAGCATATTAAGGAATAAAAGCGTAGTTAGATAAAAATAATGACGTATTATAGCCTTAAAGCATCATATAAATAGATTTTAATGAGGTTTGCTGACAGACTTTTCAAAAATATTAATCATATATATGCTTTTATGAGGCGTAGTTTAGTGCACGTGTACATTGAATATGCAACTGAAACCCATTATGGTGGTTTTACTCGTATTTGGAATGACACTCATTTTCCTTCAGATCGCGCCCAGTCCCTTTACGATATAAAGGATATAAAGGATTGTTTTTTAAAAGATAAAATGCCTACCGAAATCCATGTAACCGTTATTTGAATCTGCCCTCATACTTCACTTAACAAAATCCACCATGATTCATAATAAAATTCCAGCAAAAAGTAATACCATTATTATTCACTTCAAATCACGTGATATGCGAATTAATACACATGCACATATATATGCATGTTTTGGGCTTATACCTACTTGGGACGAAGTTCATTTGCGATAATAATAAAAACACAAGCCAGCGTATGTGATAATGTCATTTTATTAAATGACGTAATTTTTTGTCATTTTTAAAAATGGATACTTTTTAGAAATGACCACTCATCTAGTATGCCCGCAAGTCGCATACTGGGCAATAAAATACAATATCGCAAAGATGGGTACAAACATACCGCCACAAGCAACATGTTGCGGACCCCAAGTCCCAATCAGGTTTCAGCCCAAGTGCATGTAAGTTTCAAAGTACTAGATCACAAGCAAATTAATTTATCTCGCCGTAATGGAGATTCAGTATAAGCCTGACAGTTATATATTTAACAGAGCAGCCTTGTGCTAAACTTAAATACATATGTAATCAGTATAGGAAATGATTTTTGTAACTGAAATATTGACAAATCTATATATGTAAAAATCATTTTGGCAAACAAACTCAGAGCAAGCTTATGCTGAACTCGGAATCGATACCTCAATTATAATCACCTTTCAATTTTCAATAATAGAAAATAGACCGTGCAGCAATGCAAATTTCACTATCAGCCTTTGTATGTTATTACCATATGTGAACAACTTATTTTTTAAAAAGAGCAGCCCTGTAGGTAACTCTATTTTCGCAATAACCTCCTTAATGCTATGCAATAAATACTGAAAAGTGGATCCCGTGTAGGCAACACACACAAACAAGAGATAAAAGTAGCAGTCTCGGTTGTATTGAGTCTGTTCATGAGGGATAATGTGCAATACCTCTCACACCTCCTAGCACTGGCTTAAGCGATATTCTACTATAAAGACACAAAGAATGGGCTTGATGAGCCCAAAGGACCAGTAAGTAAAAACACTACTGATTAGTAGTCGGGGTGACTTTTTCACAACAAACTTAACTATTAACATTTTTACTGTTTAACAAATCGATTGAAAGGTGTGGTTTTCTGACATATCAGCTACATATGTTAGATTTTCATCTATCTATTTTCATAACTTATTCCTATGAAACGAAATGACTGATTGTTCAAGAAAGTGTAACTGCTTGGAGGTCCGGATGCTGAACCGTTATATTACATATGCACATATATATGAATGTACTCAATGACTTGGCAGAAGCCAGACCAACAAGAGAATACATACTTAAAGGGTGATCCCTCGGAAGCAACAAACACAAACAAGAGAGAAAAGTAGCAGACTCGGTTTTATTGAGTCTGTTCATGAGAGATAATTATAAGATGCAACACCTGTTACGCCCGCTAATACCGGCTTAAGCGATATTCTACTTTAAGGCAACACAAAATAGGATTGATGATCCCAAAGGACCAGTAAATAATAACACTACTGATTTGTAGTCGGGGCAACTTTTTCACAACACACCTAACTATTAACATTGTTATTGTTTGACAAATCGATTGAAATGTGTGGTATTCTGACATATCAGCTGCAGGTGTAAGATTTTCATCTATCCATTTTCTTACCTAATTCCTCTGGGGAACATGATAAGAATCTCACTATGCTATTGAAACGAAATGACTGATTGTTCAAGAAAGTGTAACTGCTTGGAGATCCGGATGCTGAACCGTTATTGTATGCCCGAGTCAGTGGAACAGGGTTAAGCGTGCCAGGCAGAGCAATTAGTTGGCCTATACGTATAGCAGCGTATTTTATATAGTGCATTTGTCCAAAGGTGTGAATACATGTAAATAACGCACAATTGAGGTATTGTCAAAGACGAACAGAATTTTGTTTAACATAAACACACTATAAAGAAATATAAAATATCTGACAGGGAAAGTAGCATTCAAGGAGAACAGTCAATCACAAAACACAGAAACAAACACGCAAACAGATAAACAAACAAAAAGACAAAACTTATAATAAATGCAAACGACTTCACAAACACAAAATGGTTGACAATAGGGCTACCGCCTTGGAACGGTCAGTGGCAAAGTAGGCCACCGGGGGTTTAAACCGGTTCTGGGGTGCACCAAACCTCACACTTACCCTACTGTCATCCCATTAAAACAGGACAGTGTAAATAAAGAAATCCCCGCCATGATCTGATCTGTAACCAACAAGGCAGCATCAATAGGCAATATAAGTAAAACACAAATATGCTTATATAAATATAATACAAAAACACAATAGCCTGGAAAGCCACAATGAAGTTACTCAATGACTTGGCAGAAGTGAGACCAACAAGAGAATAAGTACTTAAAAGGTGATCCCTTGGAAGCAACAAACACTAACAAGAGGGAAAAGTAACAGAATCGGTTTTATTGAGTCTGTTCATGAGAGGTAATTATAAGATGCAAAACCTATCACACCTCATAGCACCGGCTTAAGCGATATTCAACTTTAAAGCAACACACAATGGGATTGATGATCCCAAAGGACCAGTAAATAATAACACTACTGATTTGTAGTCGGGGCGACTTTTTACGGTAAACAAACGCTAGTGTGAATGTCAATAAATACTGAAAGGGTGATTCCTTGGAAGCAACAAACACAAACAAGAGAGAAAAGTAGCAGACTCGATTTTATTGAGACTGTTCATGAGAGGTTATTATAAGATGCAACACCTCTCACGCCTCCTAGCACCGGCTTAAGCGATATGCTACTTTAAAGCAACATAGAATGGGCTTGGTTGCCACTGACCGTTCCAAGGCGGTAGCCCTATTGTCAACCCTTTTGTGTTTGTGATGTCGTTTGCATTTTATATTACTTTTAACTTCTCGTTTGTCTGTTTGCGTGTTTGTTTTTGTGTTTTGTGGTTGATTGTCGTCCTTGAATGCTGCTTTCCCTGTCCGATATTTTTATATTTCTTGATGATCCCAAAGGACCAGTAAATAATAACACTACTGATTTGTAGTCGGGGCGACCTTTTACGGCCACCACGCAGCAATAAACAAACCCATAAAGGGCATGACAAGAAAGATCATAGACAAACATCAAACGCCACCGTCCCAATGGGCTTTAGGTAGGTGCCATCATAGAGTCCACAGCCTGTCAGGTCATCGTACAATTAAAGAGGAAAGCATAGTGGCGAACTGTAAAAGGGTTCACCACCAAGCAAGCAGTACGTTGCAATATGATAGGGTCACAGCCTCTTATGATAAAGTATTTAACAAGTTTAACAAAGATTGTATGAAAGTGATCATGACCAAGAATCTTACGAAGTTAATAAATCACATCACCATATAAATCAGGTTGTGGTAGTCCTTGTCGCAGAAGTTATTTAGAAAATTATCAATAGAGAGTGGAAATGATACATAGAAATCCTTGAACCTGCCCTGTACCTGTAGTATGGAATGAGTTCATATGTTTCTGTTACGTGCACAGAGGACAGCCTTCTATGCGGGATTGCCCATTTTAATGCCCTAATCGACGAACGAGGCTAGGGGAAATTGTCTTGTCCATGAACAAACCGACGATAATCGGTGGCACTATTGAAGGTCAGCCGGATTGCAAGTCTACCGTGCTATCCACTGGGTCACGCCAGCGAACATACAATTGTAGTGATACTCAAACTTCGGCATACCTTAGCTATGTTGCTTGACCATTGTGAAGCATTGGGTTTAAAGTCGCGCTTGTAAACACTAAACAAATTATAACGAACTGAGTGTAGTAACCGATAGTTTACGTGAGTTTAACGTTTAACTTAGTTAACATAGTTTAACGTTAGTTTTTCACTGGAAAAGGCCTGTTTATATACTGGCTAGACTATTAACGTTGATCAGTATTCAGGTAAAATGTATCAGTCCTGTGTTGCTTTTGTAGATATGTGTGTATGTTTGACGAGATACGTTTATATATTAAGTCAAACACGACTCTGTAACCACGTTTGTTGGTACATGTGAGTATTCATTTGTTGTGTTAAGAAGTAGGTCTTAAAATGTCGCCCCGACTACAAATCAGTAGTGTCCTTACTTAGCTTCCTTTGGATCATCGAGCCCAATCTGCGTAGCTTTAAAGTAGAATACTGCTTTAAACGGTGTTAGTGGGCGTGAGATGTGAAGCACTCATAAACCCCATAAAAGCAAGTTTGTTAATGTTCTCTCTTGTTTGTGTCTGTTGCTTCCAAGCGATCCCATTTTTAGTATGTGTTGAAATATACAAGGCATTAGGACAATACATTCGTTTTTTTATAAAGTTTTTAATGATCTAAGAAAGAAACAAGTAATCAAATGGCACATCGTTTTCATATTTTCATTATTTGAACGATTTTGTTTTTCAATTATAGCGAATGGAATGCACTGCATCCTTGTCTTTTTGTTCTAGCTAGATGTTCTAGCCAAAGGAAGCTAAGTAATGTATACGAATTAGTACTTCCGAGTTCCTGAGATAAAACATTGACGTAATTGAGGCGTCAAACAATAATTATATTATTAGCTGCTTTATCAGCAGGAACTAAAACAAACGTATTATGAAATTCTTTGATTCCCGATTTTAAATTACTAAATGAAAACCTAGGTCTAGGGGGAAGTAGGGGTGGGTTTGCCGTATAGAAGTTCATAAGGGTATCTATGTTGTTAACAATAGTATTTTTCCAAGTAGAAAGGGAGTTAGGGTCAGCATGCTCCCTACGACACAATTTAATACTAAAAATCCTCAATGGATTGGGCGATCTGACCACGACATGCATTAAAATCATTCACAGAAGGTAATTTATACTACGGACCTTTAACAAAGAAATGCCCAATACGTTTATCTATAATGTCAAAATAATTACCAGTAATGACATGACAGGCCGTAGCATAGAAAAATTTAGATGTTCTACACTCGCATCCCTTAGGAGTGTTATTTACTATATCAAGGTCAGACACTATTTTGTTGTAGTTAAAAATCATACCTCTAATTGTTCTTTTGTACTTATAACAAATTATAGGATTTTCGAAATTTTTGAAGTATTTAGGTATAGAATTAACAGCACTATTATCTCGAAAAGTACTTGGCATATCAATAAAATCATCGCGCTTATTAAGATAAATAACTTTTAGAAAGGTCTGACGTGATCAGACTCCTTGTCAATATGGGTTCGGAGAACATGGTGCTGCTAGCTTTGAATTATGGAAGCAGTGTTATACAAAGGATCTGTTCGAATGGAACTTTTGTATGCTTCCTCGCCAATCAGCTTAAGTGAAGACATGGACAGAGTGTTGAAACAAGAAAGCATCGAGTACTTTCCAGACTGTTTCAAAATATATGTAAATCAGCGACTGACATAGTAATACGTGATTTCCGTTTGATGTTACCATTACGTCTACAACCATGATACCTAGATGTACGCTTGCGAATGGAAAATATAGCAAAAACGTCAATATAAGGCTTCTTCGAAATATTTCCTTGTTGATAAATATTATCTTTAAGGCCCAGTGGAAATGTTGTCTGTAAGTTGTTCATACACTGTAGTTCTGCTATATGTCTAGCTTTTGGTTGCAACATTATCATAAATTATATGTTCAACAGGTTGAACAGTGACGTTACTAAAACTATGACCTGACTGACGAAAGTGTTGGTACAGGTAATTCTTTAACTTTAACATTTTGGGATTGCCTGCATTATATTTATGCCCACGGAATCGAACTTTTAAGGAACGACCTGTTTGTCCAATATATTGAACACCACAACGTGGTGCATTTCAAGATCTACAGTATTGTGAAACATCCTTTTTGAGGTTTGGCCAATAAAAATTACTCACAATATTGTGATATGCCTTATTGACACCTTATTGACACCTACATGACCAGACATAGGAGTTTCATGGGCCAAACTGAGAATTTCCTGACAATATGAACTAGGAACCACAATTTGGTAATTTAGTAAAATAACAAACTGGGACTTGTGAAGCTTCTTCTTCACTAATGGCCCTATCAAATCAGTTCGAAATCTCAGGATTTCTATGCTGTTGTTCACTTATAAGTTGTGATCTCGATAGTTTGTCATGATCTAATTCATTCAAACTAATAGAAGAATAATGGTCTGGTAAGTGAATGTTATTCCACTGTAGTCCGTTTCTGATGGGCTAATAGCAAGAGACCAGCAGGTTGTACACCTTCTTTCTGTTGTTGCTTCATTTTCAAAGTAAAGCACTCATAAATGTGGTGACCTTTCTTGTTGCAATAATTGCAAGTAATTTGAGATACGGATTTTTGATCAGTATTCTCGATAGATGCTTGATGTTTAGAAGTACTGGTACTGAAAGTATGGGTCTGAGATTTAGAAGTACTGTCGTACGACTGAGAGGGTTTTCTAAAAGAAGAATGCTGTTGAGGGCTTGATTTTTGAACAAAAGAAATCTTGTGAGTTAGCGAATAATCATCCACCAAATGTGCACATCTTCCAAAGTGTCAGCCTTTGCTCATTTAAATAGGTTTTAAAGTCATTGTTGATACACTTTTTGAACGCTTCAATTATAATAAGTTTCTTAACTTATCATGATTGCGATCAATTTTCTTGGATGCACACCATCTATCAAATAATTGTTCTTTGGTTATGGCAAATTGATCACTTTATGTTTTACAATTTCTAAACTTCTGACTATATGCCTCTGGTACCAGTTAATAAGCTTTTAAGATAATATCGTTAACAGTTTGGTATGAAGAACTTTGTTTTAAATTTAACTGAGTGTCATATCCAATTTAAACACTCTGTAAAAGTAATGTCCAATAATCTATTGTCCATTTCAACTTTTCATCAATTATCTCAAAATAAAGAAAATATTTGTCAATTTCCTTTTCTTGAAAAGGCGGTACTAATATAATATGTTTAGTAACATCTAAGGGAGACAAGCAAGGTTTTACGCAAGCGTAAAATAGCTGCAGAGAGAAAAGAAGTTAACATAATAATATATCAAGTAACTGGTGTTAAAACAATATTGAAAAAATTAAATGTTCTCACGGAGACATAAACACGCCATGACCGTTTTTTCTTACATTCTTACCGATTTTTACCATCAGTTCTTCCTATCAAGCATTTTACGTCAATTGTGCGACCTCGCTTCTTTCTGTTCAAAAACCTTGACAAAGCTTACATATTGATTACAATTACCTTGTAATACGACGTGCTAGAACTACACATCACCACAGAATACAATTGTTCACGTGTGCGTTAGAGTATACATTATAACACATATAAACTGTTCACTGGTACCATGTGTAATTATAAGATTGCGTTATCAAAGTGAAAAATGTAAAGGAATAATATAAACCAATGAAAATTAACAAAAAGGGAAATCAGCAGGCTTGAACCCTACCTTCCTGGGCACTAACACGGCGCCTCGACCAACTGCACTATTGAGAATTCTGAATGTTTCGTCGCTCATATACATATAATAGTAATGATTACATGCCAATCGTGGTCGCTCGGCCAATCCTGTCATTCTTCGGGATCCCGCAAAGCAGTGTACGAGATTTTTGCGAATGGATTACATGCTACATTTTCAGTAGACTGGTTTACGAAAATGTCATTTCAGCAGGTGAAATGATAACCTTTCAACATTACAAAATATGTGTTTATACCATTCAAGTTTGTCAGACGAGTTCTCTAGGAATTCAAGTTGTAAAGCATGCGTATTACCACTTACATGAGTCACAGTCTGTTAACCATAGACAGATGTACAAGTTATATAAGAGTCCGCTGCCTTCGGCAGCTGAATGAGTGGGAGAGTGGAGATGGTGAACTTGCCTCGCTTACCAAATCCATTTTCCGCATCTCTAATTCAAATTATCTTCTTTCTTTTTCTTCTTTTAATTTCATTTCCATTTCCTTTTCTTTCATTTTCATTTGTCTCAATTCCATTTTTTATTCTATTTTCATTTTTTCGAATTTTTAACCTCAGATTTTCTTATAGAAGATTTACATTTCGATAACGTATAATGTTTTGCAAGCAAGAGCAATTCATCTTTGTTAAGTGAATCAAACTCCTCCTGGGTAGGCGTAGCAACAAATCTCTAAAGTTTAATAACCTTTTTGATTGTAGCTGGTTTTACTCTTTATAATATTAAAAATGTACAAGATGTACAATTAATTTTGTGTTTTTTTCTTTTATTTATTATTTTATTATTGCCAAAAGCAATGAGTAAATGGTTAAAGCACCGAACATGTTTAATCCCGGACGAGCCCCCAATGTCTGTTACGAGTAAAATGTAACAAGAAAGGGAGCGAAACCAGCCACACAAAATTATAATTAACAACTATATTTACATAAAATATTCACTTAAAGAATACACAAATCCAGTTGTTAATTAATATCCGATTTTTTAAGTAAGTCCAAATAAATTTATCCAATATTTCCAGTTTAGTACAAATATTTAATGTCACTTTTATTATGAATGAGCAAAAAAATAAGTAAATCCTCTCACAAATATATTTTATAAAAATATATTGAAACAGATCACAACTCAACTCCCAGAGTTTGTTTATATACTATCACAGACTCTTCCTGGGTTCCCCACTAAAACCGTCCAATGAAAATAGCCAAATTTTAACCTAAATTCATTTGCATAAAATAATCCCGCGAAACAGACCACACCATCATAAATTAATTTGCATATACATTGTAAACATGATAGATAATACTAGACAACAAGCATCCGATGATTACTGATTTAAACTGATATATCGAAAGTTCTTGGGATACAAACAGAGGAATATTCATGTTTTAAAAATCGTTTAAGGAGAGAAAATCTATAATTACATTGTATGCTAAGTGAATAATGTTCCAGTTGAGAAACGCAAAGTTAAATGAAAACATTCCAGTGCATTTAATTAATTTAGTAATTTCAAGATCTGTTTTGAAATGTGGCGAATGCACAATCAAATCTGGAAAGTGATTATTGTCGGTTACCAGTGGTTAACGTATAGAAACGGTGTGACTAGTTTTCAGTTTTGCAATTATTAAAATAGATTTCCATTGAATAGGAAGTCTTGTTCTCGTTATGTGTCGAAGGGTAGTTTGTGCAATTGGCAAGAGAAATCTAGAGTATGTTGCAATTGTTCTGTAGTGCATAGTTGATTTATTGATCAGAAGTCCAATTTTAGCAGACGTTGAAGGTGGGTGTTATTTCCAGAAAGTGGGTGGCAACTTATCAGAAACATGCATCCGTTCTGTTACTGTTATCACACATTGAATATGTATGTATTATTAATCCGGAATATGTAGAATAAAAAGAGAATGAACGTGTAAATTCAGCATCTGCAAACACGAAAGATATAAAAATATGTCAGTCTCGGTTTGATTGAGACTTCAAGGTCTCACTAAACAGTTATTTCCCTTGCCAGTCACGGTAGGAACTTTCTGGAGCTTAAAAAAAAAATCTGTGTTATTCGGTTCTTGTTTATTTCTTAAAATGTGCAAATATTTTCTCTTTTTTTGTTGCAGGTGACACGAATGGGACAAGTTCATGATTTCATACAAGTTAGGATATCCCTGAATGTTTCTGACCCAAGATCTGAGAATCTAATACTGGGTAGTGATACATTTGAAAATGTCAGTGAAATGGACACATTCAAGAGGATCTCTTCAAACTTTTGATATAAAAAAAAGCAAATTGGTCAACCCCATGTTTTTTTTTGGATATTTCGTGCAACAGACATGAAGTTTCACAAAGAAAATATTTTTAAGAAAATTCAATAAGTTCTACATTGTCCAGAGAGGTCTTGTTACATATGCAGAGCTATGCAAAATTAACTGTGTTGTGAGACGTTTAACGATAGTGAAAAACGCTTGCTAGCTTTAAGATCTCACTACACACTTAGCTCCCTTGTATGTGACTGTAGGATGATTCTTACACCATAAAAAGTAGAGGTGTGTTCTTCGGTTTGAGATATTTTTAATAATTGGCCATGGATATTTTCTTTTCCTGTTGCAGGTGAGAAAACAATAGTGTGAGATTGGATGAACAGCGATTAGACGACACTGACAGCAAAATGTGACACATTTGTGGGTGCTCAAAATGCGTATGAATTTAGGTGCAAACTGTTTAGTGAAAGCCGAAAGAGAGTACCTTGCCTGACACCACTCCTATTTAAAAAAAAACAAACTGGGCTATGTACCAGATTTTATGGATTTTTATGAGCAGCAATAACTGTATTTTACCAAAAAAATACTTTTAGACTTTAAAGGTTTGATTTAAAATGGGAAATTGGACTTTATTCCCTATGGCCAACACAGTAAAATCGAAGTGTGTAGTGAGACCTTAACAGAAACAATCAGCCAGACGCTTTCAGTACAGCTTTCATTGACACAGATCAATATTTCTGAGTTTGATGTTTTCAACTGTGTAAAAAAGTTGAATTGAACATTTTATGATGAATTGCAATGAACTTTAGTTGGATTTGGCCATAAATTAGTGATTTTGCACATGAAAATGGACCATACTTTGATCAATATGGATTATTTTGTGTATGCTGTTTGTAGTGAACTCCCAAACCACTTCCGTAATGTCGATATGGATTCCAGGCGATGAAACATCCTGATGAAACGCAATATAAATGTTGTCAGTGCATATTTCAGTGCATACACATGTACATGCAGTATCAACTATTCCGCGAAAGATGGATATTCGATTGTATTTGCCAAAAAAAGTTTGTGCTTGCGAGTCGATAAATTGTTTCTGGAAGTTTAGTTCTCGTCTCTGTTGGGTTCCAATGGATACAATATACCGACACTATGCCAGGGACATGTTCACGGAAAGCAGCTTCATATGACATCTAACAGGTATGTGTTTGTATAGCAAATTATTTATTTCAGCTATTGACAATATTAGAAAAATACCCCACCCACTTATGCAGTGCAACAAATTTCAAAACCGCTGTTCGGTGTGTCTTATTTGTCGAGAATGTTCATCAAATATGTTTATTAACTTAGTCGCTCTTCCTTGTTTGCTTTGAAGTTGGCTGACAACCTTTTTCGAACCGCTGTGTCTTTTGGGAAGATTTGTCGTTTGCAGTTGCACATTTGTCGAGACACAAAATTGTTTCATGCTTGGTGTTAGCTGAATGAGGCGTTCCAGCTTTTAGCGTATTCATCTCATTTCTTGTATTCCATTTGTACGCAGGCAATTTGTTCTCGTTGATATTTGTTCATGCGCATTTCATACAAATTTCGCGTCATGTCAAATAAAAAACATCTAATATATTGTGTGTCTGTTTATATATAGGAAAAAAAAATCCAGACAAAACTTTAATGTACTGTTACATTCTTCATCGTCTCTTTTTACGTAAATTAAAAAATGGCGTTAAAAGTGTTTTCGGTTCTGAATTCTGATTATAAATGTTATTTTGCACTAAGAAATAAAGCTGTGCTAATATATGTTTGAATAAAAAAAATGTATGCGAATTACATCATTGAAATTCAAGTGAATTTCGCGTCATAATAAAACATTAAATTCTGGTTCTATCATTATTCACGGTAAAGATTGCCTGTGTCGCCTAGACTTTTTTTTTCCGCAGATCTGTACTGAATTTATTTTTGGCATGTTACGTGTTGTGCTGCATTATGTATAGTAATATGCTGCTATCTTTTTCGCTCTGATCCGAATGGTTTGCATTCAATTTTCACTGCTTTGAGTAGGTGTACAGTGTCGTCTGGAGAAACACTGCAGTCGGTCGCAAGCAGTTGATCACTGATTTTCTGACTGTGACTGACTGTGACTGACTGACTGACTGACTAACTGACTGACTAACTGACTGACTGACTGACTGACTGTGACTGACTGACTGACTGACTGTGACTGACTCTGACTGACTGACTGACTGTAATTTAATATGAATTCAACAACTACGTATGAAGTGCATGCAATGCGGTTCAATGCGATTAATTAACAGTTTCGATATAACATGGAATTGACAGACATTTGTATGAAATATACCGATTGTTATAATTTCATAGATTTTTAAGATAAGCGCTGTTCATGTACATTTGGTAGCGTTATCTGTATTGTGATAATTTCTTGAAAACTAATCTGCATGCCGGTGGTTTTCGGTTGTTTTTCTGCTTTTAGCAAGTTGTGGTGTCATTTAGTGTTTCCTAGTTAACTCCCCTGCTGGTTTTATGTGTCAAATCACTGTTGGGTATATTTTCTGATTTTTTCCCTACATTTTGTTTTATAAAATGGCTAGGTTTTCAAATAGTAATATTTAGTAACATTATTATCAATATTGTAATCATGTGCTAAGTAAAAGCCATTTCATCTTTTTATACAAGAAGCTGGTAGAAGATGCCAATTTGAGAGTAGAAGGGAGGGCTTGTTTTATTGGAGCCATGCCTGTGATGACATCAACTTGAATGGCCTTTAATGACATTGTAGGACAGGTAATATAATAAACTATTTTTGACTAGAAAATAAGTCTAACCACTACTTCTGTTTCAGAAAGCATCATTTTAAAAAATAAATAAAAATAAAAATAAAAAAAATCATATATGGGCATAGGTGAACAATTAATAAATTAAGAAACACTGCCTGAAAGACAAACATCACACTTTTTTTTATATTATATACATATCCAACACAAATCCTACAGAATTTAAGAACACAATCTCTTAGAATACAAAAGTTACTGAATAATTTCTACTCTTGATTCAGATTAAAATTCCTGATTTTTTCGCTCCATGAATATGGCACGAAGCAAATTGATGCATGTTGCATTTTGAGCCGTAAACTCATGTAATCTATGACAAAAGTATCTATAAACTATTTTTTTTGTTATGTAGTCACCTATAGTTGTTGCGGGTATGATTTTGAAGACATGCACACACATGAGCCCCCTTGAAGATCTCACTACACACTTAGCTCCCTTGTATGTGACTGTAGGATGATTCTTACACCATACAAAGTAGAGGTGTGTTCTTCGGTTTGAGATATTTTTAATAATTGGCCATGGATATTTTCTTTTCCTGTTGCAGGTGAGAAAACAATAGTGTGAGATTGGATGAACAGCGATTAGACGACACTGACAGCAAAATGTGACACATTTGTGGGTGCTCAAAATGCGTATGAATTTAGGTGCAAACTGTTTAGTGAAAGCCGAAAAGAGTACCTTGCCTGACACCACTCCTATTTAAAAAAAAACAAACTGGGCTATGTACCAGATTTTATGGATTTTTATGAGCAGCAATAACTGTATTTTACCAAAAAAATACTTTTAGACTTTAAAGGTTTGATTTAGAATGGGAAATTGGACTTTATTCCCTATGGCCAACACAGTAAAATCGAAGTGTGTAGTGAGACCTTTAAGGCCCTCTATCCGGCTTGATCAGAACTCAATATGTAAAATGGCAATAGTAGAACATTCTGGCAATGCCGAAGATGGCATGCATATGACGGTGAACAACTTTACCAAACATCTATAACATACTTTTAGTGTGTTTTTCGCACATTCAATTGAAGGGGTTTCTTACACAATACACAAATATTTGGATGGACATTCTACAAACAACAAATGTGTTGTTACAAATGTCGGTGATCCTAAATGTTGCATTTAACAGACCTTGTTAAAAACTCGTTAGAATAAAACAAATCAAAAGTAAGTTCTTTTATTTACGGCTATAAATTCCGGTTATTATGTAATATAATGTTAAATGGTTAAAACAGTTTTACCTTTTGTGTTTGTGATGTCGTTTGCATTTATTATTACTTTTGCCTTCTTGTTTGTCTGTTTGCGTGTTTGTTTCTATGTTTTGTGGTCGACTGTCCTCCAAGAATGCTACTTTCCCTGTTCGATCTTTTTATATTTCTTTACAATTGAATTTGTGATTAATAAAGAATGCTATTATTGACGGTTTAGACGGTTTAATTAAGGGTATCCCGCCATATTGATCACTTATTTGACAAGCTGACGAACATAGTTATCAAACTGAATATGCTGGCAGAATTTGAATAGGAAGCATGGATAATTTGAATAACTTATTTGACACCGTATACCCCATATATATATATGCCCTGAAAAAGCGTGTATATAACATTTCATTCTAGTCACATGTACACGTCTAGATAATGTACTGGTCCAATGTTGGATGTAATGTTCGTAACTGTGACTAACCATTCTCCCATTATGGTATATCACATATTATTGCATACAAGCTCCGTTTGATTTCAATGTAACAGGACCGCCAATATTCCCTCATATTGACGGAGAGTAAATATAGTTGTAAAAATCGAAAGGAAAAGCAGTCAACCAGAAACACAAACAGAAACAAATAACCCATTTAAAGATGAACAAAAGGCCAAATAATGCATCACAAACACAAATCGGTTGACAATAGGGCTACCGCCTTGGAACAGTCAGTAGCAAAAACGTATTATTATGTGTGTAATGTATATTCGTTCGTGACTGGTGCAATTTTCTGTCACAGAAACTATGTCACGTGATGTAAACAATGTTGATTTCATTGTGAAAATTCCCCCGATATAAGGACAATATGTTTGTTTCAAATAAATGATTTTCGTGAAAATTAAATGTTAAATCCTATTTAATTGTTCTAATTTAAAAATGCGTATGCAATTAAAAGTTTATTAGATTTATATTTGGATATAAGCATTCGTTCTTTCGCGCATAAATATTAATACGCGAAAGAACTCGTGCATATCTCCAAATACAAATCTAATAACCTATAATTACATGTACTATACGTATAATATCTTAATTTAATAAATCATAAAAAGAGGATCCTTTGGAAGCAACGACCTCAAACAAAGAGAAAACAGTTTGCAGACACGGTTGTATTGACAGCTCACACAGCCCCAGTCAGGGGAGCGATAATCTACGTTAAAGCCACAACGATTGGGCTCGATGATCCTCGATGATCATAAAGGATCAGTAAGTAATATCATCACTGACTTGTAGTAAGGCGACGTTTTACACACAGCTCCAATCATGGTAAGAAAAAGAGAAAAATGGTCCTCTAGAAATCACAGCACACAATCACAAAGGCAAGGTTAATCCGCAAACAAAGAGCAAATTAACTATACAATTAAAAAGACAATACACAACAGAAAGAGTGGTGAAGACAGGGTTACCGATTTGGAACTGTCAGTAGGAATAAGGCCTACTGGTCAGGTTAAGTCGATTTTAAGTGTACACAATTTCGCTATGATCCTGTCTTTAGCGCTCACATTGACAAAACAGTGTAAATAAAAGTATATCCCATTAAAAGGAAATCTCTAAAATAAAGTCCACACCAAGAGAAATTTGATCAGGCAAAAACTGTAGTTTTTAGTCTAGCAAACGTAATTTGAATAAGAGCTAACAAGAATAGGAGCAAATAAAATGTTCTTGCAAATGGTAAAGACAGCTGTAATATGACTGCGTTGAAAAGATGTGTATAGGAGGTCATGTTTCAGTCACGGACTGGCATCGTCTATTGTATGAAACGGAAAAAAATGTCTGCTAAGAAATACACATTGCAACGTCAGCGTCTGTTCAACAAAAGTGGGCAAAACATTAAATTGTGTAAACCTTTATAATAAATAATGAAAAGGGAGATCGTTTGGAAGCAAGAAAAACCAATAAATATAATACAATATCAGACTCGTTGGTATTGAGTGTGTTCATGAGAGGTAGTGTAGAAACCACCCAGCTGATGCCCTTTAATATCGGCTTGAATGTACATCTTTTATAATGTAAAACTGCCATTGCAACATATATGTATAATCTTTCTGCGTTAGATGTTAGGGTGTCGATATTTATTATTGATCGGGCAAAGTCTGTAGTGTTTTTGTCTAGTAAAAGTGTTCTAAATAAGAGCAAATACGATTGTCTTGCATAATGTTGTGCGGTAAATTTGTATATAGTGTAGAGTATTCAGAAATACTCATAGATAAAAGTAGATATAGAAGTCGAACAGGAATTGTAGCATTCAGGTACCACAGTCAATTAAACACACGCACAAAAACAAATAATAATTACAAAGTTGAATACCTGTGTATAAGTAAAAACGGGATCTATGAATGCCATACAATTCCAGTGGGATGAACAGATAACAATATTGATTGGATGTTCAGGGAATGTTTTACGGGTACAATTTAACAAGAAAAGAAGCAAAACTAACAACAACTATTTTTTAAATTAGAATCAACAAGTTTATTCTTATACTACAATCAAACATATTCACTTACAGAACATAATATCAAATGGAGCCGATATACGAATAAAGTCCAAATAATAGTGGCAAGTGCCCCTTAAATCTGAATTATCAAGTGTCCTTTTAATCAAAATTGTCAGGTGTCCCTTTAATCCAACTTCAGGTTATTCCTGGTTTATTAATTCACAATAATAAAAATACTCCAATGTCGCTTTTATTATAAATGATCTCAACAGTGTTTAGCCTCTCACAATATATGTTTAAGTAACTGCATCCAATACTTTCACTTAAACTGAATTCTCAATTCAAATACTGAACCAGATTCTCAACTCTGAATACTTAATACTGAAACCAACAACTATCCCAAAGGGCTGTATTTATACTGTCATAGAATGCCTTAGAACATTTAGTACAGTCATCTAAAAAGTTAAACAAGTTATTTTTGAATTACCTTAACAGTCATATGATGTCTAACAGAAGGGCATAGAAGCTTTAGATATTCCAATAACCTTGAATGAGTCATATGATGTATCAACATTCTATTTACTCATTTAGAAACTTCCATGTTACTAATTATATAACTGAATGGCCTTGATGTCACAATAACAAATTTACACTATATTATTGATTAATCAGAAAATGATATCAAGGTAACACATGTCTGAAATGTTAATATACCAAAATAAATGTCAGGGTCGTCATAAGCTGTAGCAATGTATATTTTGTCATGGTCTTTAACGGCATACAGACAACAACTGAAAAGTTTGGAGATGTTTGTAATTGAGCAGGCACTAAAATTAGAATTGAACAATCGTTATATGCTTGTTTGTGCAATTTGAGAATACTAACTATATTCATATATCGATACGCATGTCTGTAAGAATGTTAGACATTACAGAGTGATAGCGAACGCAAGCGTCAGTAGAAACAGTATCAACTGAAACGTTCAAAGAATATTTAGACTGGAATCTAAATTGTATGTAAATATTAACAAATCGACAATATTTATTTTGTCTTCCTGTCGACTAACTTGGAGAAGCGTATGTTTTTGCTGTGTTTTAAATTACGTTGGAATGGGTTTTCTGGTATTTTAGAATTCCTCAGAGATATAAGATGCAATTCATTCCGTTTCATACAAATTTTCTTTGGAAGACATTCTAAAATACCAGCTAACTAAGTCATACGAGTACTCACAATTATAATTAATATAACGATACGCATATATATATAGAGGATATTTGTTGTTTTGGAGTGAATAAGATATTTCATTTCATCGAGAAGTGAGAAAACTTTATATTTTCACGAATGCGAAGCATGAGTGAAAATATAAATGTTTTCTCACTTCGAAATGAAATAAAATATGTTATTGACGACAAAACAAAAAATTTTCTGTTTATTTTATGATTTTACAAAATTATTTAAGCAATTTCAGTAACTAAACCGTTTTACACACGCATCTTTCCTAGTCACGATGACGTAACGAAACGATACAACTTTTCCGAAACATTAACGTCACAGAAAGTAATTAAATAAACAGTGGATTTAAAAGTATAGCAGTATAGTATGAATATCTTGTGATCCGTGTTACATCATGCATTTGTGTTGGTTGTACATTAAAAAAATAGTCCAGGCAGCTACTGTGGAAATAAAACTCTATATTCCACAGTGTGGAATAACACTTTTATTTCACTGATAAAACACAGTATTTCATTGATTATCATAAAATAAATTGCATTTATTTGTATCATTATACCC
>JAWPHD010016655.1:0-48668 GCA_037043455.1 Cyrtodaria siliqua
CTATAAGGAAACCAATTCCCAAATTGGTTGAGCTAGGGCAAGAATGCCAAGAGATATCACTGTAAACACAGCTTACATGCAAAATATGATGTGAATGAAAATGAAATTCGACACATTTTAAGGGCTGTCAGAATTGGGTTCCATGTGAGCCCAGGGGTTACAGAACCAAAATACTTAAGCAGCCTTATCTAGATATACGCATAAGAAGCCCATGGCCAAATTTGGTTGTGCTATGGATAATAAATGTAGCATATAGACTGTAAAACAGCTTACTACAAAATTATTTTATGTAAAATGGGACACATTTTAATGAAATCATAATATGGGTTCCATGGAGCCCAGGTTACAGGAACCAAATTACTTATGCAGCCTTTAGATAATTCTATACGAAGGGCCCATGGCCAAATTGGTTGTGCTAGGGTTAAGAAATGTAAGAGACATAGACTTGTAAACACAGCTTACATGCAAACCTGATGTGGGACGCCGACGCCGGGGTGATTACATATTAAGCGCTCTATATTCTTTGGAATAATCAAGCTAATAATAAAAGGGCAATAACTCTAGTTTGAATGAAGACAGAGTTATGGATGTATGTTAAGATAGGGTTGATAAAGCACGTTATTACTTCTGGTCATTAGAGCTAGTGTTGTGGTGAAAAGGTAGAATGTCTGCTTCACCTACAATGATGTCACAAGTTCAAACCCTGATGAGTGTTCTGGTTTTTCCTTGTCCATTATATTTGAGCCATGACAGGGATATTTCTGTGGAGACTGTTAGCTGAGTGTCTAAAACCAAGGTGTAATGATATTTGTGGGATGACAAATAGTTTGTTGTTCAAGATGCAGAAATGAAGTGGAACTCAGTGGGTGTGTAAACTGATAGGTTTTTTAAGTGCATTATTACTTTCTGTCATAGATCTAGCTATTGTGGTGAAAAAGTAGAATGTTTGCCAGGTGTCCGAGTTTAAACCCACCGAGTTTTTTCTTTTGACTTTTGCTTGTCCGCTTACATTACATAATCCATCCACTTACATTACATTTGCAAAGCACTTAAGGGATAATTTGAAAGAACTTAGATAACTGAGACAACTTACCTCTTTACTCTGACCTGTTTTGTGACCTGTTTTATATCTAGTATTTCCCTCAAAACCTCTCTTACCGATCGTGAATCTCTGAAAACAATAAGGATTAAATATTTAGATATTGTCCTATAACTAGACAATGCTTATTCCAAATGCATTCAGAAACCTCTACATATTCGCTGTGTAAATAAAACATTAAACACAATAATATTCTCAGTATGTGAAACAAGGGGGCCAAGAGGCCTGAATCACACGAATGGTTTTAAAGCTGATGGTGTACTTACATTTTTTTTAATGGATTCTCACAAATTCCGCTCGAAATCAAGTGAGTGGGAGGGTATCAGATTTGGCTGTTTTCAGTCATGGTAAAGATCAGATGAATAAATAAGATCTTAAATAATCAAGGCACATAACTTTATTTGTCCACGTTTTCTTCTATGATCAAAGCAACTTTATCAAACAAGAAAGCCGTTGGCCCTGAATTGCTCTTAGCTATCAGCCAATCACATTTGTGATTACAGATTGATCGGTAATTAACTCCGCTTTATGATTCCACAAAGAGTGGCTTTATTGTTGCCTCAGATCATCTTAAACAATTAAAGGATTGACCGATATCAAAGTCTGAGTCGAGCAGAATGATTGCCAAACATTTTAAAAGTTTATGATTGAAAAAAAAAAATGTTTATTTCATTCGGCAAGACAATCATGTATTACCGAATAAACTGTCAAAACAGAAGAGAAAACATGAATCTGCATTTTGGTAAACCTCTATTCTTTTTTTCAGGAAGCAAGCCCTACTGTAATCGTCCCATGGTGTTTCCATGGTGAGTTCAAAGTCCGAGGTTTATGCATAGCACTCCTTTTTTAATGCATTTTAGAGAGATATTTTGATGATTTCATTGATAAAATGTGTAATTTAATGTGTCAGAGCCTCGGCCCTGGTTGCAATTCTAACCCCTCGGGTGAGATTTCTCTATCTCACATGGATACTCATGATGGATTCTTATATTCTCAGTTTGGGAAAGATGTAAGATTTCATCAATTAAGTAAATATGACAATACTATGCTTTGTTTATATTTTCATCCATTATTTATTATAACTGCTGACTTCTCAGTCAGAACTGACTTAACAGACAAAAACACATTCCAGAATTAATGCTTTTTCTCAAATTCTGAGAGACTGCTGCTTTTAGATTGGGAAAAACTTTCTGCCACAGATGGGAAAAAAATGCAAGTTTTGAATTGGGAAGAAGCCTTTTACAAGCCTCTGTGTCGTCAGGTGAAAAAGCCCTGCAAATACAAAACCATACTTTATTATTTCATAAAAAAAATGATTTTAAAAACTCCAGGTATATTTCAAAGTCCACCAAATATAGACAAGTTTTAAAACAAGAGGCACAATTTTTAGTGGGCCTGTATCACTCTACTGGCTATATGGAGTCTTTGATGGGGAACACAATAACAACATGAACCAGCCAGGGGTTCAGGAAAAATAGTTTGTGTATATTAGGCCATACTTATTCAACCAGAACACGGTGATGATAGGCACAACTACGCCTTGTACTCATTATCCCTGCCAAAATTCATTGAAATTCGACCAGGAGTTCAGAAGAAACAAGTCTGGATAAAATGTGTGTATCAAAATCTTTAAAGGGCTATAACTTCGCAAAATCATTTAACCGGAACACGGCGATGACATGCACAACTAGTCCTGGTACTGACTATCCCTGCAAAGTTTCACTGAAATCGAGCCAGGGGTTCAGGAGAACTAGTCCGGACAAAATTAGTGTATTAAAAACTTTAAAGGGCCATAACTCTGCCAAAAATCGTTCAACTGAAATATGGCGATGACATGCATATAACTAGGCTTGGTACTGATCATCCCTGCAAAGTTTTGTTGAAATCCAGACAAGGGTTCAAGAGAAATAGTTCAGATAAAGTTTGTGTAGTAAAACCTTTAAAGGGCCATAACTCTGCCAAAAATCATTCAACTGGAACATGGTGATGATATACATAACTAGATTTGGTACTGATCATCCCTGCAAAGTTTCATTAAAATCTGGCCAAATGAAAGCCCTATCATCTTAATGAGGCAAAATACAGCATTTTTAACTATATCAAGGGCCGTAACTCCGGTGTTACTAATACAATTTGGCTGGTTTTCAAACTTACCTGAGCTTACTTTGATATTAACAATCTATGTAAGTTTGGTAAAGATCAAATAATAAATGAAGGTGCTAGAATGTTCACAAGGCAGACTATAGATTTTTCAGAAAAACAAGGACCACAACTCTTCTGTTACTAATCCCATTTGGCTGGTTTTCGAACTCGTCCAAGCTTTCATTGATATTAACAATATGTACAAGTTTGGTAAAGATCAAATAATAAATGAAGGTGCTTGAGTGTTCACAAGGCATAAAATAGCATTTTTTAGCAAAAACAAGGGCATAAATACTCCGAACTAGCTGGTTTTCGAACTCGTCTAAGATTTCAATGCTATTTTAACAATCTATGCAAGCTTGGTAAAGACCAAATAATAAATGAAGGTGCTAGAGTGTTCACAAGGCAGAAAATTGCATTTTTCAGAAAAAACAAGGATCATAACTCCGGTGTGACAGATCCGATTTGCCTGGTTTTCGAACTTGTCCTAGCTTTCATTGATATTAACAATCTGTACAAGTTTGGTAAAGATCAAATAATAAATGAAGGTGCTAGAGTGTTCATAAGGCAGCAAATAGCATTTTTCAGAAAAAACAAGGGCCATTACTCCGGTGTTACTGATCCGATTCGGCTGGTTTTCGAACTTGTCCAAGCTTTCATTGATATTAACAATCTGTGCAAGTAATAAATGAAGGTGCTAGAGTGTTCACAAGGCTTAATATGGCATTTTTCAGCAAAACAAGGGCCATAACTCCGGTGAAATTAGTCCGATCTGGCTGGTTTTCAAACTTGTCCGAGTTTTCATTGATATAAAGACACTGGGAAAAATTCGTAAAAATAATGAAGGCCCTAGAGTGTTCACAAGGCAAAAATTAACGGACGACGGACAGACGGGCGAAGGAAAACTGGTCATCCCATAAGCTCTGCTGGCCTTCGGCCAGTAGAGCTAAAAATCAGAGGAAGGAGTAACACCCCTTCCAGACCCAACCCCTCTTAATACAGCACCTTGATATTTTTCTGGGGAAAACTCTATGTAGTTTCTAAGACTACTAAATGCATTGGTTTTGAGCATTCTGATATCTATTAATTATTTATTGCCGGAGCCTCAAGGCTCCAGCTATATTTATCCCGGACTCAGAAAGCTGCTATGGGTGTTGGACTGTGTATCAACATCATTTTACTGTTCACAAAACAGGTTCTTACAGGTTTTTACTACAAGAATTAGATGTAAAACTCAGGAATACAGTCTATAAATCTGTTCTCGACATGCGAATATAGCCGGTTCCAAATCGGTATCGTTAACGTTATAGATTATTGATTGATGTTAAACTTTATTAAAGTGACAAACGGCAATCTTGATTTTTTAAAAGCTTGCGATGCTTGGTTGTTAGTTTTTCAACATAACTTGCATTTGTTCAATTAAAATTAATTAAAAGAATAACATAAAGGAACTGTGTTTGAATATTACTAACTGTTCAGACAGCACCAAAAAGAGATACATATATATATATATATAATATACAGCTATATATATATATATATATATATATATATATGTATCTCTTTTTGGTTGATGAAACTTTAACTGAAGCATCTTCTAAAGAGTTTGAATAGGTCTGCTCCACTGCTACTTATTCTCATGAACTACTAATCAGATTTCAATAATAAAAACATCTAACATTAAACCCGTTCTTCTAATGTTAACATTGCTAAAAACTGAGATTACCTTCAGACACTAATCTTTCAATCCAATTGCTATTATATTATCACTAAGTTGTCTTTTTGTTTATAACTATGATAATTTATCAATTCCTCACATTCTAATCATGAACAACATTCTATTTTGTGATATTTTACAGATACTATTTCAGATGTCTATCATATTCATATGTCTATCATATTCATATTATAACATTATACAACGCAGATGCCAAAATTAAAAACATGTTTATTTTGTCTCATGATGACTAGTTTATCTAGTGCTCAAATCTTTCATGATAAATGTGTTTTGATTGTTGACAATTACAAATAAAATCACGAAATATCACAGTAAGTGACAAATGCCCCCAAAGTGACCTTTGACCTCTAAGTATGACCTTGACCTTGGAGCCACGGACCTGGATTTTGTGCGCGACACGTTGTCTG
Source organism: Cyrtodaria siliqua (assembly GCA_037043455.1). NCBI lineage: Eukaryota > Metazoa > Mollusca > Bivalvia > Adapedonta > Hiatellidae > Cyrtodaria > Cyrtodaria siliqua. Next base: position 5,387 of record JAWPHD010016655.1, read on the forward strand.
GTTGTGGTGAGCACTTGTGCCAAGTTATTTGAAAATCCGTCCAGGCATGCAAGTTATTGATCGGACACGATTTGACGTTTGACCTCTAAGTCTGACCTTGACCTTGGGGCCATAACTTTTATAGACAAGGAAACAAATATTAATAATCAAATTTAAAACATATTCATGCTGTTTAAAACCTAGGTCCTCTTCGGGTCTTAATTCAATAGAAATTCCACAAAGATTCTTAATTTGTTCAAACAATCTTAGCAGTATATTCTTTGAATACATACATTCAAAAAATAGATGTGAAACTTTCTTCTGAGTTGTTGCAAAAAGTGCATAGTTCTGTTTCTGACATTTTACATTGATACAATTTGGTATTGGTAAACAAAATACGATGAAATATTTTAAATTGAAAACTTTGTAGGTAAGTATCAGCAGGCCAGAAAAAAAAATACCTGTGTTTCTGGTTACCACACCGTCCCTATTTTTTGGCGCCGACCCTACAGTTTTTTTATCAAAAAAAAAAAAAAAAAAGTACTAAAAAGCTTATGTACGAAAAGATTGAGTATGAAACATGCACTAAAACACGGCCGCCTCCATGGTGCACTGGGCGTCCATTTTGGCTATTAGTATTGAAAAATGCAGCCATGGGACAGATCAGAAGTTATGAAAAACATTAATCATGACAATCCCATGCTGCCAGCAGATTTGTTCTTCCAATATCACCCAGCCTCAGAAAAATTATAAAATTCAATCGTATGTAAACTCGTAATGGCAGAAAATATGTGTTTTCAATTTATTTTATTCAAAACAAACAAGTTAAGAAGATATCATGAGGTTGTTTACCTTCTCTCCTTGCAAAATCACTACAAATTAACTACTTCACGGTGGAGAATCTAGACGGCTACTAGTGGAAATAAATCAGTGCCCCGTGATAATAGCAGATTGTTTTACGGTTACTAGCGGAACATATTTACAGTTTTAAAATGGAGCATGCACCACAAAACGGTAAAATTCATCAACAGCATGCGTAAGTGCACTATAACTTCTTGTGCACGGAACATTAGAATGCTTAATGAACATACTGATGCATACCATTTTCTACAAAACGTTAATGGAGCTTTACAAGAAGTAATCCAAAGTATTCACATGCAACTGCCCGCACTATCTGTGATACGTTTTGAAAGCTTTTGCAAATTTAAAGTGCAGTAATACTATTTTTTCTCTTGCTACTATAGAAAACAAGATTTCTGCTGCAGAATGGTATTACATTTATTTAAAAAAAGCACTGTAGGCAGTAATTAAATGGATAAAAATGATTTTTGTCGGCTCCGGATGCCGACAGAAGTTGTTAAAAAGCGTTAAAATTTAGGCACCGGTTATTTTTTGAAAACAATGCACCGGTTACTATACGATTTTTTCCACATTTTAGCTTCAGGAAAAGAAAAACTAAACATAATCTATGGTTAAATCGGCCAAAGAAGCTGAAAAGTACGGCAGTCTCGGAAGTGTCCACACCATCATTTGAGCAGAGGTATGCGATACTGTAAGGTCATCCAGTGTTATCGAAAAGAAAGCACCGATTAAGTTCAAACCACCTCTGAAGGGGCCAAGATGGAGGCTTTTCGATAACAGTGTAGAGGAGGACATTATTGAGGAAATATGCAATCTCCTCCCTTCTTTTTTGCACAAAGTAAAACAGGCTGGTCTACTGGGGGATTTTTGTAACTTCATCAGATTGGTCAGTACAGATAAGTTGCCCCTCACAAACATAGCACTCCTGCTCTTCTTGGATGTAGTGAGATGGTACTCACTTGACAACACATCAAACATGGTGTATTCTGAAGAGTGCTGGACATTTTTGAAAATCTTGTATAAACTCTTTCGCGGAAAGGCACTGCGGTTTATGAGTGGAATTAAATCCAGTGGTAACGTCGCTCAGAACAATAAAAGACGTGGGCAATATGATCCTCAGAACACTTCAATAAATTTTGCTGTTCCATCAAAAAAAACGTGTTGCTTAATTGCGTATGACATTGTTGGACTTTACATTCCAAAAGAAATTTCACCAGGTGTAATTAATCAAGCTCTTGATATGAAACCAACAGATAAGACCTATGTCCTTAGCTTTGATGGAAAAAAAGTAGCGCCTGGATTGAATAAGGATAATGGCGACCAGGATCTCTTTGGTCACGAAAAGGATGAATCACTAGCACATTTAAAGGGAAGATTGGTACATGAAATGAATTTGACCGAAGACACAGCAAATAAATGGGAAAGTTTTGCAAACTAAGACAACATGAAACGGCTAGGACATTTAGTTAATTTGGTGTCATTACGAATCAAGGACTTACGAATATTTTCCTGAAACAACGAATAGCTTTGAAAAAAATTCTAAAGGAGGGTGGAAATGATTGGAGAAATTCGAAATATGTGTACGCTGTCAGCAGTGTGCAAACTCAAATGTTTCAGATAAGAATGATAGTGAAACGTCTTCTTGATGTAAATGACGCCTTGCTGTCAATCGGTGCATCACTCAACGTTGCAAATATTCGTTAAAATTTACGCACACAGACCAATGCATAAGCCCCTACGTTTCATATATATTTTAGTAATCGTGCAAAATTTGGGCAATCCCATCATTCTTCGGAATCATTTCGAAGAAGTGATCGAGATGTTGCGCATGAAAACCAGGTCAAAGCGTACAAACTCGCTAATTTTCGCAGAGCATCGGAAATTGTGAGACAGTTCCGATTGAAACCAGGTTCATCTCTGTTTATCTCTATATATATATTAGTTCGTTATTTTAATATACAATTATAAACCATTATAAACAATGGCAAGCTCAGAGTCATATTGGAGGCATATTATAATTCGGGGTATATTATAATCGTACTGTCCGTGCGTCCGTCCGTCCGAAATCGTGTCTCAGCCATTACTCGGAAACTATTGAAGGGATAAGTCAAACTTCAGGAGTGTCACGCGCAAGAATTAGGTTCCCATGCCAGGTCACACTTGGAGGTCAAAGGTAAAAAAACTATTTTTTCGTGTCCCAGCCATTACCTGGAAACCTGGTCAAAGGTCAAGGGCACATTTGGAGTCCAACGTCTTTTGTTTCTATTCAAATTTGTTTAAAAAGTATATTTTATACAGAAAAATACCCTTTCAACCCTTATTCAAAGGCACACACGTATACAGACTTATTTAGGCAAGACATTCTTTTGAAAATACATAAAATACAATAAATACTCAGGACCAGGTTAGCAACAGGAGATAGCGCTCGTAATGCTAGACGGGAGGTAATTTATAAGTTAATGCTATCTCCCATTGTAATTTTTTAAAATGCGTATAGTAACCGGTGCCTGTTTTTACAGTGTTATTACAGTAACCGTAGCCCACATATTCCTATAAAACACAACATTTTTGGTATACAATTTACGCCCATTGCTCATCAAATATATTCCAAGACTAATTAACTATATATTAACTATTTGCATACTAATCTGTGCTGTAACGCGTTACTTATTAGATATAAGTAAAGGAAAACTGCAATAATCTGTCAAATGTTCATGCATTTTCGGATACTATTTCAGTAATATCATAATAAAAGCTTCTGTTTGGGAACAAACTTATAATTATCTAATTAGTTAAATATATCTAGCATTCCGTAGAAGCAAGTGTTTTTCGAAAAAACGAATAGCTATTTAAAAAATACTACTTAATGACGAACTACTAACAATTCTTCCCAGTTATTTATCCGCTAGTAACCGTAAAACAATCGGCTAGTATCACGGGACGCTGTTTTATTTCCGCTAGTGACCGTCTAGGTTCTCCACCGTGTACTTGACAAAGTTAAAGATACCTTTAACATCGTCCAAACCACATGGGCAAAAAAAAAAGAAAAAAAAAAAATTAACGACCTACCTTTTTCTGGCCTCAGTTATTGTAAAAGTGTGTTGATATAGAAATTTCCAGTCTTCATTTGTTAAGGTTATTCCGAGTTCTTTGTTCCATTTTTCTTGCGAGTTATAGGGTGTTAAGCTTACTGATTTTAAAAAGTCTTCATAAAATGATTGATTTACATTTTTTGCTGATTTTAGTTTACGAATATTTTTATTTAAAGGATGTTCAATTCTAGTTTTATTCTTAATACATGTTTTCCATTCATTAGGGATTGCATTAATTATTCCATAGTAAGATGTAAATGGAATGCGTGCATTGTATTTAGTTGAGAAATCATTAAAAGATAAAAACTCACACCGTTCATTTACAAGATCGTTAATGAAGAATACCGCATTTTTACTTAACACTTTAAAGAGGTTTAAGTCCCAGTTTAACACAATATTTGAATTATAAAATATAGGTTCTGATAAAATATCTGTATGTGTGTTTTTGGTGTTTTCATTATCTAAAAGTGCCCAAGATTGCATTACATTTTGTTTTTATAATCGTTGTTTTGCCAATAAGGGTAAGATTTCTGAAGGACCAAGCGTTCAACATATTTTTAATTTTTGTAAGTTTAGTGAGGTAGTTGTTTATAAAATAGTTGTCTTTTTCTAAGTTGTATGTTATCCCTAATAGTTTAAAATTGCCTTTGAAGTTCCATATAACTGGTTTCTCAGTACGGATTTTGTCACGACAACCTTTTTTTGAGCCTATCCATATAATTTGAGTTTTATCGAAGTTTGCTTTTAATCCTGAGCAAAGGTAAAACTTATCTACTAACTGAAGTGCAGTATTAAGAGAAATTTTGTCATCTTCTAGAAATAGAGAGGAGTCATCCGCATATTGATTTAATAAATATTCTGAATCTTTTATTCGAATACCTTTAATATCAGGGTATTTTTCAAAGCAGCACTTAAAAATTCAACACATATGATAAAAATATATGGAGAAAGAGAATCTTCCTGTCGGACACCGCGTTGAATAGGGAAAAACTCTGAACAATGGCCATTATTCAGGACACAACTCGAAACATTATTATCAGGGCTGTCGTTTGACCGTTTTTGGGGGCGAATTTCGGCCCCATTCCCCTCCCCTAAAAGTATATATTTTTCCCCTTTTCCTGTAGGAAATTCCCCTTAAAAAAAAAATTAAAAAAAATTATTAGAAAATGTTAAACTCCTATACAGGAAAACAGCATACTTTTTGTAATTTGGAATGGTACATTCTTGGTGCCACTTAAATAATAAAAAAAACGAATATATAATTGATGCAAATTTTGTAGCAAAAAAAATCCCCTTTCCTTTAAAATTGACGCAAAATTCCCCCCTCTCACAGCCCCATTACCCCAATACAGAAAGACGGCCCTGATTATAAAATGTATGAAACCAATTTAAAATGGACTCTCCAAAATTAAGAAAACATAAACATTTTTCGATCAATTTCCATTCCAAAGAGTCAAATGCTTTTTCAATGCCAGAGTTATTGACCGGACACGATTTGACTTTTGACCTCTAAGTGTGACCTTGACCTTGGAGCCACAGACCTGGATTTTGTGCGTGACACGCCGTCTTGTTGTAGTTAGCACTTGTGCCAAGTTATTTGAAAATCCGTCCTGGATTGCCATAGTTATTGATCGGACACGATTTGACCTTTGACCTCTAAGTGTGACCTTTTGACCTTGGGGCCACAGACATGGATTTGGTGCGCGACTCGTCGTCTGTTGTGGTGACCACTTGTGCCAAGTTATTTGAATATCCGTCCAGGAATGCCAGAGTTATTGACCGGACACAATTTGACCTTTGACCTCTAAGCATGACCTTGACCTTGGAGCCACGAACCTGGATTTTGAGCGTGACACGTCGTCTTGTTGTGGTGAGCACTTGTGCCAAGTTATTTGAAAATCTGTCCAGGAAAGCCAGAGTTATTGACCGGACACTATTTGACCTTTGATCTCTAAGTGTGACCTTGACCTTGGAGCCACAGACCTGGATTTTGTGCCTGACATGTCGTCTTGTTGTGGTTAGCACTTGTGCCAAGTTATTTGAAAATCCGTCCAGAATGCCAGTGTTATTGACCGGACACGATTTGACCTTTGAACTCTAAGTGTGACTTTGACCTTGGAGTCACGGACCTGGATTTTGTGCGCGACATGTCGTCTTGTTGTGCTGAGCAATTGTACAAAGTTATTTGAAAGTCCGTCCATTATTGTCAGATTTATTAACTGGATGCGACTACTATATGGGCATGAATTTACTGTCCAGGAATATGTGTTACACCCACAACCTCTTGGTGCCCAACTTTTAAATATTAATTCATGTTAATATTATCAGTAGTAAATGAAAAGGGACCTGGACAGCTGTATTATAGTAAAAAGGCAAGATAATATTGCAATGGGAAAGGCCCTAAAAAGACAAATATAATTTCATAAATTTTAAGATGTAACTCGGGACACCAATGGAAAAAAAAAAAATATAATACAGACAAATACTTCAAAAAAGTGGCTTTAAAGCTTCAAACATTAGTTTAATTTCCATTAAGTTTCTTCTGCAAGCTTTTCATGAATCAAAATATTGAAATTCACATTTAAATATGATATGAAAAGTAGACGGGTGTAACTGGACCCAAAACAGATAACATATTACGTGTTACACCACATATAATTTAAGCTTTCATTTTCATTGCACAGAATTAGTAAGTATTCTATCAATAACTTATATCTGTCCTCTTTTTGAAAAAAAAAACAACTGGCATGGTTCAATAAACTCAAGTTTCAAGCAACAATAATTATAACCAACTTTAAAGTTCACGTGTCATGGATGTTACAAGGGACATGACAAATTGGAGTCCAGATTGCAACTTCAACCAGGATCTGTAATCCAGGGAAAACTAAAATAATAACTTTTTTTTAGCAATCGCTTCTCTGATCTGTTGCAACCAAGTAAATTTCCAATTACGTAGTAGTAATGCAGACAGCAGTGTCATTATGACAATCAAAATACTGCCTTTGCAAAATTTTGTATTAACATTGATACCATACTTTTTATATCAAATTTCGAATCTAAGTCACGTCCAACGAGTCCATTTTACACCTATATCAGCTCCCATTCAAACTGCCATAATTTTTCAAATAAATACTTGTTTCATACGGACATACCAGGTACGTTTTCGGAACACCCTCTGATTAATTTCTCTTAATTTAAATGATTGCAGGTTCATGCAAATGAATCATGAACTAAAGATTTTGACTGCTTGACGTAATTAAGACACAAAACAATATTTTCTTCCAAGACAGTCGAGGAAGAATTTTGCACACACCGACATGATTCATGATGCACTTGTTCGCTATAACATTGTTAAAAGCCGTTTTCTATACGTAAGCATGTCCCATGCTGAACTAAACTAGAACTTGATAGCATTTAGCACTTTTAAAAGGTACTCCATCTTTCTTAGGGCATAACGCTTGAAAAATACCTACCAACCCTCCCTACGCCTTTGAATATTAACCGTCGTTTTTGTTTACATCGACGATCTGCCACAAAGCGTTATAACCACCATGTGGTATTGTCGTTAAATTTCCCAACTTGCCACTAACGGCATGCCTCGAAATGAAACCGAAAGTGGATGCTCTACTGGCTAAAGATAAAGTTTATGTACAAGGTTAAAAATCATTCAACCGGAACATGGCGATGACATGCGCAACTAGGCTTGGTACTGATCATCCCTGCCAAGTTTCGCTGAAATACAGTAAGAGGTTCAGGAGAACTAGTCTGTACAAAGTAAGTGTATTACTAGAAATGTGTCCACAGGACACGGATGCCCTCACTTGGGTCACTTTGACATAGCATTTTGATAATGAACATAAACACTGATAAACATGTTCAAGTTAGGTGCACATCTTCACTTGCTGGTCAACATTCCTATAAAGTCTGGCAACCATGGGTTACATAGAAATGGAGGATCAAGCGACACAAGTTTTTCAGTCCCTATTTTGCCTAAGTCAAGGGCCATAACTCTGTGGTTCTTGCTCCAAAATAAAAATGAAAACTTCACTTGCTGGTCAACATTCCTGTAAAGATTGGCGACCATAGGTTAACAGTTATGGAGGAGGGTGCGACGCAAGTTTTTCAGCCCCTATTTTGACTAAGTCAAGGGCTATAACTCTGTGGTTCTTGGTCCAAAAAAAAATGAATACCCAGGTGCGCATCTTCATTTTCTGGTCAACATTCCTGTAAAGTTTGGCGACTATGGGTTAAATAGTAACGGACGAGGGCGTGACACCTGTATTTCAGCCCCCTATTTTGACTAAGTCAAGGCCATAACTCTGTGGTTCTTGGTCCAAGATAAAAATGATAACCCATGTGCGCATCTCCACTTGCTGGTCAACATTCCTGTAAAGTGTGGCGGCCGTGGCTTAAATAGTAACGGAGGAGGGCGCGACAAAAGTTTTTTCAGCCCCTATTTTGACTAAAGAAATATAAAAAGATCGGACAGGGAAAGTAGCATTCAAGGAGGACAGTCAACCACAAAACACAGAAACAAACACGCAAAAGACAAGCAAGAATAAGGCAAAAGTAATAATAAATGCAAACGACATCACAAACACTTAAGTGTTGACAATAGGGCTACCGCTTTGGAACGGTCAGTGCAGGCAAAGTAGGCCACTGGGGGTTTAAACCTGTTCTAGGGTGACCAAACCTCACACTTACCCTACTGTCATCCCATTCAAACAGGACAGTGTAAATAAAGAAATCCCCACCATGATCTAAGTTAAACTCTGTGGTTCTTGGTAAAAAATAAAAATGATGGAAAAAGAGGTGCGCATCTTCACTTGCTGGTCAACCTTTAAAGGGCAATAACTCTGCCAAAATTAATTCAACTGGAACACAACGATGATATGCACAACTAGGCTTGGTACTCATCATCCCCGCCAAGATTCATTGAAATCCACCCAGGGGTTCAGTTTCTGTATAAGGGGCCATAACTCCGCCAAAAATCATATAACCAGAACATGGCGATGATATGCGCAACTAAGCTTGGTATTGATCATCATCCCTGCCAAGTTTCATATAAATCCGGCAAGGGGTTAAGGAGAACTAGTCGGGAGAAAGTTTGTATATTAAAACACAAAAAGGGCCATAACTCTGCCAAAAATCATTGTTTCTCGGCGATGACATGCACACATCAGCCCTGTCAAGATTCCCTGAAATCCGGCTAGGCGTTCAGAAGAGATTAGTCTGAACAAAGTTTGTGTATTAAAACCTTTAAAGAGCCAAAACTCTGCCAAAATTCATCCCTGCAAAGTTTTGTTGAAATCTGGCCAGGGGTTCAGGAGAATCAATCTGGACAAAGTTTGTGTATTAAAACATTTAAAATGCTCTGCCAAAAATCATTCCACCGGAACATGGCAATGATATGCTCAACTAGATCTGGTACTAATCATCTCTCAAGAGTTTCATTGAAATCTGGCCCTGGGTTCAGGAGAACTAGTCCAGACAAAGTTTGTGTATTAAAACCTTTAAAGGGACATAACTTTGCCAAAATCATTCAACCAGTTTTCAAAGCGAAACAGTATTCTTTTGATCATTTACATGTGTTTATCAAATTATGTTTTACACAGTCATAAATGGTGGAGGAAACATTTTATATACATTTTAATTAAAAAAAGAAATAACAAGCTCATTAAAAAGTAGAAAAGACAAATTCCAGAGATTATTTTACTATTGGTTTTGTACACAGCAGACAGAATCTAACCACATATTAGTTTACATACCTCAAATCCATGTCATGATGCTGATGAGGTTTCAGTTTTCCTGTTTGGTAAACATGTTCTGGCATAAATGTTTTAAAATCTATCTGTTTTGAATGCACACGTCCGGTTTCATTTAGCCATTTTTCGTAATATTGACCTATGCATGCTGATAGATTGTTTCCGTCCTGTACTTTGGCACATTCAAAAAATGAATCCAGTTCTTCAACAGAATAAACAGCATAATCCAATACTATACTTTGTTTGTTTGAAGCTTTTGAAACTTTTTCTATATGTACAAAAGGAAAAACATCTGAAACATAGGACTGAAAAGCATCAAGGTCTTTGGCCAAACGATCGCACACTTCATTACAGGCCTTTTTGTCGATCTGTTTTCCTAGTCTAGTTAAATGCAGTGGCAGCTCAAAATCTGAAATAAAACAGTTGAATGATTACAATATGAAGTGACATACCTTATACCCCTCTTTAAATGCCACCGGAGATGTTGCCTTTTACAAAAGGAGCTGTTTATATGAGGCGTTTATTTGTGGGGAGAATTTAAACGAGAGTATAAATTAATAAACAAATTTTTAAATTTCATGTTAAGTTAAAACTAAATTGGTATGAATGTATCATCCATGCATACCTAGGATAATTTCAACAAGAGCTGGCCCCTTCGAAACTCTGTTCTTGTACTGAAGAACAGTTCACGAACATTAAGAACAGTTCTAGAATTAGGGGGGGTGTGCAAGATAGCTATGTGTAAGAATTGACAAAAACAACACAGAAATATGTAAAAATAATAATATTCCAGTTTTGAGCGTGGGGGTGGGGATGGGGGTGGGGTGGAGGGGCCTACATAGGTATGTGTAAGAATTGACCAAAACAACACAGAAATACGTAAAAAAAAATAAAAAAAAATTAGGAGTTGGGATTGGCGGGGTGGGGGGTGGGGTGGGGGGGGGGGGGGGGGGGGCATGTTTAAGAATTGACAAAAGTAAAAAAAAAAAAGTTTCAAGTTGGGGTGGGAGTAGCGGGGGTGAGAGGCGGGAGTGGGTTGGGGTGGGGGGGGGGGAGGGGCAACATATATGTGTAACCCATGTGTGGAGGGAGCCCATGTCCCAATATGGGTGAAGTATAAATAAATTGCATAATGCTATAAGCAGGCTTTCTACCAGCCTCTGACAAAAAAGTAGGAAAAAAAGTAGGAGGTTTCCAGACAGAAAAGTAGGAAAAAGTAGGAAGTTTTCTGACAAAAAAAGTAGGAAAAGTAGGAAAAAATCTTGGTTATATAACTTTAGTGTGTGCATTCAGTATAAGCTCAGAGATGAATATACAAGCTAAAACATACCTTGCTTGGTCTTTAATAATACAATTTCTTACACTGATACAAATATGTATTTTCTCTTTGCTTGACAAGTTTCTGTTGTTGAAATATGTTGCCACCAAAGTCCCTCAACCTTTATGACAAATGATGTAAACCAGTGAGGGACATCTTTGGAACAGCTTTCATCAACAGAAACCTGTCAGTTGGACATCATTTGCTCTTATGCTGCAAATAAACTAACAAAACAGGCATTTTTCTAATTTTCATGAAAAAAAAGTAGGAATAGTAGGAGGTTTTCATGAAAAAGTAGGAAAAAGTAGGAGGCTGTTAAAAAAGTAGGAAAAAATAGGAAAAGTAGGAAAAAGTAGGAATGGTAGAAAGCCTGTAATAAGAAATCCCAAACCAAAATTATAGATATATACATGCTTACACGTAGATCTGCCTTTATTGCACATTTTATGGGCCATCACAATTTGGGTTCCATGGGAGCCCAGAATTTGCAGAAGACAAAATTACTTATCCAACCCTTTACAACATACTATAAGGAAACCAATTCCAAAATTTAGTTCATCTAGGACAAGAAATGTAAGAGATATAGACCTGTAAACACAGCTTACATGCAAAATTTGATGTGAAACAGACACATTTTAAGGGCTATCAGAATTTGGGTTCCATGGGAGCCCAGGGGTTACAGGAACCAAAATTACTTAAGCAGCCCTTAAGATAATGCTATAAGGAAGCTAATGGCCAAATTTGGTTGTGATAGGGTAAGAATTGTAAGAGATATAGACTTGTAAACACAGCTTACACGCACAATTTGATGTGAAATGGGACACATTTTATGGGATATCATAATATGGGTTCCATGGGAGCCCATGGGTTACAGGAACCAAAATTGCTTATGCACCCCTTAAGATAATGCTATAAGGAAGCACATGGCCAAATTTGGTTGTGCTAGGATAAGAAATGTAAGAGATACTTGTAAACACAGCTTACATGCAAACCATGATTTGGGACGCCAACGCCAACACCGACGCCGACGCCGGGGGTGATTACATAAGCTCTCTTATTCTTCAAATAGTCGAGCTAAAAACATACATTTATGCTTTGCGCTTTAATCTTTAAACACAAACTGTTAAAAAATGTTTAGAAATAGGATACATTACTTGGATGATGCATATGCAAATTAGGCAACCCATTTGAAACAGTTTATTAAACCATTTTAGAATTATTTTCTTTTTAGAATTTTGTGATTCTTGGTTTCAAGAAACTCATTACTCAATGAGTGATACAAACAGTCTTAAACTGTTTCTCACAGCTATTAAAAGGCTCATTCAGTTACGAGAACACACTGAGTTGCATCATAATAGCATGACGTGATGTCATAATACCAGTGTATGATGTCATAATACCAGAAAGTGATGTCATGATAGAAGCAACCAAATGAAAATATGAATGAATGAATGAATGAATGGTGTTTTACGGCACGCCGACACATAAATAGGTCATATTGTGCATGAAGCATTCTGATTGGTTCAGTGATAAAAAATGGAACAATGAAACCAGTTAATTTAAAGCTCATTACATTCTCAGAACACACTGAGGTTTTACTGGACACTGAGTAATGCGGTTCTTGAAACCCAGAAACACAAAATTCTAATAATAAAATAATTCTAAAATGATTTAATAGACTGTTTTGAATGCTTTAGGGGAAATACCTACACATTTAAGCATAACTGTTATGCATTTTTAAGTATAACCAGTTATGAAGTATTCATTTTACTGTGGAAACCAATGATTTGAGCAAAACATGGCGGATTTAACATGTTAAAACCACATGGTGGGTGGAAATAAATCTGTAAGTTGATTTGTATATCCATTTTAAACCTTTGATTTCGATGCCGATTGTTTTTATAAATAAATCTGGATTGAATGCATACAGAAGAAAACATCTACATGCCAAAACCAATGGGAAATCTGGGTTGAATCCATGGTACTTGACGAACTCCTCGCGAAATCAATAAACGCTTCATGTTCAAACATTTTTTGTGTCTTCTCTTCCAGAAGTTTATTTACTAAAATGTCTTATAAAGTAGATATCAAAAAATGTACTGATGGTTTTGGATTACCGGAATTTTGCAAATTGCCTGCAACTTTTGTAGGTAGGTTACTGTATGACACTTATTTGTTTCACAACATTTGAGCGGAACCCGTACACAGTGTTTTCCTTGTCACATAAATCTTGCGTTTTTGCCATGATTTTTCATCAAATGACCCTTAAGAATTGTCCAAGCGCATCCATGGCGCATCCATGTGGATGCAAGTTTATTAAATTCCATTGCAGCTATATTTCCTTGACTTTTTCACCCTTGCACCGAATCAGAATCACCAATGCCTGTTTCGTACTAAGGTTTTGTACCTTTGAGTACGACAGTAGCAGACTGTGTCACATTTTTTTAACTTGCCCAAAAGTTTTTGGGCGAGTTGGGCGAGTGCAAAACTAAGAAATATTATGACTCGTAAACCATTTAACTGTGTAAACATCCGCTACTAAATGATTAATCATTGACAAGTTTCAAAGTTTGAAACTTGTCAATGATGCCTCGGCGTTCGAGGCCTCCTGACACTGATTCAAGCGATGAATCGGTTGCTGCACCGACAAAGAAGAGATTTATAGGATTTAGTTCATATGGCTAACTAATTTCACTTAGTTATTGTTTGACAATGGTGAAATGAAATGCGACACATGCGCGAAACAACCCGTTTACCAGTGCCGGTTGAAAACATTTCAGAACATCGGCCCAGATGGATGTTAAACAAAAGCAGTTCATTTTAGCATTAAGAGTTTTGTTTTATTATTTTATATCGTTAAATACAAAGCTGTGCTAAATCGCGAAGTTAATTAGAGGAAATGCACAATGAAATGTGATTACTGTACCATACAGTACTACAATGTTAAACAACAACAGTTGGTTGTGGACAGTCTGACCCCAAAAAAATTAAATGACCCTTGAATCTGATACCATGGGGGCCAGTGGACCCCTGTTTTTGAAAACCGAGGGAAAACACTGCCGTACAGAATGCTCACAATTTAGCTCAAACTAACCGTAATGAAAAACTCTTACGACGGTACAGTCAAATGATGCTGACGCTCACTAGATCCGTAGCAAAAAAGTGTGAAGCACCGGTTTTCGTGTGCTATATTGAGGCTAACAAATTCCAGTTATAGCTCGCCTAGCAGGGTAGTAGAGTGTTAAAAAGTTCAAATGAATCTATTCCTAACAGAAAATGAATTGCTGAAATTGTTTGCATGATGTTTGAAGAGGGAAATGTTCTTTAAAATTAACTTCCTAGTGAGCAACCGTATACCGACCAAGTTCAAGAATGAATGTAAGCGTTGTTTTATTAAATAGCCGTTCTGATTAAAAAACAAAATTGGACATGTACAGATGAAAAAATTTGAATTTCGCCCCCATGTTTGCTCAAATTATAGGTTTACCCCATACAGGCTCCCATAGCCTTGTGTGGAATATTTCAAAATCTGGGATTATGGTCAATGCATGGCAACTCTATGGGGCAAAAAATCAAGGATGTTCATGTGTAACTATCAAAGAATGTTGTTAATAGATACCACTATGGTATGAGTTATTCCTGGAAAGTTAAGACTGATGGTTGGAGTCAAGTTTATGTGCAACATAAAAACAAAACTGCAAGCTTACAAACAAGATCACAGTAATATTTGGTTTTGTTTGCAAGCTTGTCGTGCATTTTCAATTCTAAGCTTGTGACAAGCTTGTTCACATTAATTTTTGGTTTCGGATGGGTTTTGTAAATGAGTTCCAGAACTGTTCATGAACAGATAGTTCTAGAACTTTCTAGAGCAATTAGTTCTAGAACTGTTCGAGAACAGATGATGCACAGGTAACAAACAGTTCTTGAACAATCCTTCCAGAACAGTTCAGAGGTGTTTTAGAGCCATTTTCATTTTTCTTTTGCATTTGGCTCTATTGGCGATGCCCAGAGAAGGCCCTGTTAAAATACTCAATGCTGATTGGTTATTGAGTAGTTTCTAAACATGCTATCAATAAATACTGAAAAGGTGATCCCTTGAAAGCAATAAACACAAACAAGAGAGAAAAGTAGCAGACTCGGTTTTACTGAGTCTGTTCATGAGAGGTAATTATAAGATGCTACACCTCTCACGCCCCCTAGCACCGGCTTCAGCGATATTCTACTTTAAATCAACACAGAATAGGCTTGATGATCCCAAAGGACCAGTAAATAATAACACTACTCATCTGTAGACGGGACACTAAACAAACGCTTGTGAGAATGTCACGTACTTCAACCGTTAGGATGTCATTTTAAATGTCAGAAAACATCTAAAACAATGATTACATTAGTTTAAACCAAAGTTACATTCAAACAACAAACTGAAATTGTTAAAAACACGACAAAGCTGTATATATTCTTCATTTGGTACTGAGAGATAAACATACAATGTAAGTTGTGAGAATTTGTATTATGTTTAATCTCTCGAAAATGTGTGTATAAAATACATAACAAGAGCTGTCAGAGGACAGCACAGCTCGACTATTCGAATTTTCAGAGAACAAGAAATGATACACCCGGCATACCATCAGAAAAAAAAAAGTGAAAACAAAGGGACGAGCTGAATGTGTCAAAAAGGAAAACATTGGAATGTTCATTATATCAAGGGCCACAATTTTTCTGTGATGACATGGAGGTAATTTCATAATAACCCTTTCAAAGGATACATAATGCACATTTTATAAGGTGAAGTTGAAAATTTGAAGAAAATATGTTAAAAGTATATGTAAATGCATTTGACCTTTGACCCCTTTGTGACCTTGACCTTTCATCCAATGATCTTGAACTCAATAGATACGATCATCGTCCCATTTATAATAAAGTATGTAAGTTTGATGATGATGGATAAAAAATGTTGAAGTTATTTACATGTTAAACATTAACTTGATGCTAAGAGCCTATCAACATATAAATGCAATTTGTGACCATGAACTTTGACTTATAGACCCCATAAGATCCTTCGAACAGTCAAGCTAAAAATATCAAATTATTTTTAAAGTTTGACCTAGGAGCTAGGTCCATAAAGATGGGGAAGCCTAGGGTCTATGCTGGTTGGATGGTTGTATCCGTCTGCTAATGCCCAGTAAGTGTATATATGGTTATAGGGTAGGGATCTCAATGGTTTAAAGTTATGACCCAGGGGCTAATATGTCACCAGGGGTGGGGAAGGAGTCCGGGGTCTATGCTGGTTGGATGGTTGTATCCGTCTGTTCATGCTCAGTAGGTGTATATATAGGGTAGGGATCTTAACGGTTTAAAAAATTATTACCCAGAGGCTATGTCCCCAGGGTTGGGGAAGGAGATCGGGGCTATGCTGGCTGAGTGGTTGTATCCGTCTGTTCATGCCCAGTAAGTATATATATGGATATAGGGGCGGGAATGATTTTATCTGTCTGTTCAGTTCATTATACACAGTAAGTGTATGTATGGTTATAGGGTGGGAATCTCAACGGTCTCCAAGTTATAACCCATGGTCTATTTCCCCAGGGGTGGGGATGGACCGGGTGTCGATGCTGTTTCCTCTAGCCCATGCAGTTTCATAGAAGAAGATTTTTTTAAAGGTTTTCCTTTATAACTCTATGTAAAACTGTGACCCCCAGTGTCACCAGTTGAACAAACTTGGTAAAGGATCAAAGGCTTATGCTACATGCAAAATATTAGACTTAGTTTCAGAGAAGATTTTCAAAGGTATTCCTATATGATCCAATGTAAAACTGTGACCTCTGGGGCAAGCCAGATTTGACCCCAGGGTCACCATTTGAACAGACTTGGTAGAGGACCATAAGCTCATGTAACATGCAATACATGAGAACTCTATGCCTTGTGGTCTTGGAGAAGATTTTTCAAGTTTTTCCCTATATATTTATAAGTCAATATAAACTTTCCATACTTATCCAAACACAACATTTTGAACCCCAGGGCAGATTTTATGATGACCAAAAACACAAACTTGATTAGTAGTAGCAAATGATCAATTCTAAACAAGAAGCACCGCTTGTCAGAGCAGACCCTTGACTTTCTAGGCCTTCTTTATTTATTGGGAAACTAAGTTGAAAGGCATAATTCTGTTAAGCTGCCTTACAGAATGATGGCACTTGATTCTGAGTTCTTCATATGAAAGTAAATGCATGTGCTGTGCCATTGAATTCTTTAAGGGGATTCTAAGATATGACAATTTTAAAATTTGATAACTTTGTTAAAATAAAAGCAAGAGTTTTAGAACCTGGCTCTATGATGTGCTCTATGATGTGTTCTTGATGCTGAATGTATCGGTGAAGTTTCAATCCATTATGTAACATAGTTTTCGAGATGTAACAAGCTTACATACAACACAGTAACCAAATTTGCTTAGTATAAAAGGGACCATAATTTCATTAAATTAAAAGCATGAGTTGTCAAACCTGGCTGTATTATGTTGTCTAATGATGCCAAATGGTTGCCAGTCAAATCGTCCCCTAGTCAAAATGTCCCCTGGTCAAAACGCCCCCAAATTGGTCAAAATGTCCCATTTTGGTATTTTCAAATAGTCAAAACATCCCACCAAAAATGTCCCCCATTTAACAATTACCAGTGTTAAGTTTGTTTTGTTTTATTTTGTTTAGCAAAAAGGGGGACGTTTTGACCAATTTGGGGATGTTTTGACCAGGGGACGTTTTGACGTTTAAATGTTTAAGTATAAAAGGGGCCATAATTTGTTAAAATAAAAGCAAGAGTTGTAGAACCTGGCTCTATGATGTTGTCTAATGATGCGCATACATGTGTGAAGTTCTAATCCATTATGTGAAGTAGTTTTAAAGATACAAGCTTTAACCAAATGTTCTAAGTATAAAAGGGGCCACAATTTTGTTAAAACAAAAACATGAGTTATAGAACCTGGCTCTATGATGTTGTCTAAGGCTTAAAAGAAAAACGTTTTTGTTTCCGCTAACCCGACCGATACTATTATTTAGCCGCCAACCCTAACTTTTTTTAATTGGAAAAAAAATTAAAAAAATAAAAAATAAAAAAAAAATTAAAAAAATAATAATAAAAAGTTGAAACCATGAACCAAGGTTTCTTATGGAGAAAAAAAAAGAAAAAAATATGCCTCCAGTGAGATTTGAACCCACGACCCCTGGGATTTCCAGTGTACATTACCAAATATTGAAAAAGGGCCATAACCATATATTATCTATAAGGTATTATTAATACCTTCCCCAGTATTTTTTATTATATTAAAAGTGTTTTTTCATTAACAAAAATGAGGTCATTAATAAAAAAAAAAATTCAAAAAAAGGTTTGCCTACCTACCTACTCTATTTTTTTTTTGAAGCCGTTAGCGGAAACAAACCATTTTTTTTTTGGCCTAATGATGTCGAAATATTTGCGAATGTTTCAATCCATTATGTAAAGTAGTTTTCAGAGATACAAGCTTACATACAAAACTTTAACCAAATTTTCAAAGTATAAAAGGGGCCATAATTTTGTTAAAATAAAAGCATGAGTTGTAGAACCTGGCTGCATGATGTTGTCTTATGATGCAGAATACATGCGTGAAGTTTCAATCCATTATGTAAAGCTGTTTCGGAGATACAAGCTTACATACAAAACTTTAACCAGATGCAGAAGCAGACGATGATCAAGTGATGACATTACTAGCTCTTTTTGTTGTTCGAAAAAGTCAAGCTAAATATTGTTGTCAAAATCTATCTCGCAGTTCTGGAGAAGAAGGTTTTTTAAGGTTTTGGCTATTTTAAGCAAAGGCGGCCTTCTTCAAGGTTGGATTGACTAAACCATTTCTCTGTAAGGTCCCATCCCTTATTTTTTAATAGTTTTATCCTGATATATTTACATTAATTTTTAATTAATCCTTCATTTATTCATATTTCGTCAGTTTTTGCGCACAATATGACCTATTTATGTGTCGACGTGCCGTAAAACAACATTCATTCATTCATTCATTCTCTGTAAGGTCCAAGCCCATTCATGGAATGGAATGGGAAAAGCCCACTTATCCATGCGAAATAATTACTGGGATTTGAACCCACGAACCAAGGTGTTTTTATGAGAAATTATGGGGAAAAAACAATATGAGAAGACAATAAAAACAAGAGGGCCAATATGGCCCTGAATCGCTCACCTGATCATCTTCGGAAAAGATTAACAAAATTTCAAACAAGCTTATTATTTCATAACAGAATTAGATCACACAGTCGATGATACACCATCGCAAATTCCCGCACCTGCCTTAAAATGTTCAGGTCCAGTAACTATATAATTATATGGTTATAGTGTGGAGATTTCTGGGGCTACGTCCTGAGGAGTGGGAATGGACCACAGGGCCTGTACTGGTTGGATGGTTGTATCCATCTGTTTATGCCCAGTAAGTGTATATAAGGTTATAGGGTGGGGATCTCAACAGTTTCCAAGTTATGGTCCAGGGGCTATGCCCCCAGGGGTGGGGAAAGACCGCAGGTTGGATGCTGGCTGGATTGTTGTATCCATCAGTTCATGCGCAATAAATGTATAAAATTAGGGCTATAGGAACTCAACGTTATAATCCATGGGCTATTTCCCTAGGGGTGGTAACGGACCCAGGTGCTGATGCTGTTTGGATGGTTTTTCATGCTCATTAAGTGTATAACTGTAAGTGTCTTGCCCAAGAACACACCGACGAAACTGATCAGTGGCACCATGGAGGATTGAACCCGGGGCCTCCGGTTACAAATCCGCCATGTTACCGATTGCGCATAAGCTTACGGTACATGCGAAAAGTAAACCTTTAGCTTATGTAGTTTCAAAGAAGATTTTCCTTAATAATCCGATTTCTGCATCGAAATTATTTCAAACATAAGCTAACAATGGACAATGGAGGAATAGTAATCCCAATAGCTCAACTTTATACCTTCGGCTCAGTAATCCTCAAAGATTAGCAAAATATAGTTTTATGTTCACAATTTAATATATATGAACACTAAACATGTACTCTAGTCTATGAACATTCTAGAATTTGTAAATTATACTTACAAAATATTTTGTCCTGTCTTGCAGCACTAGCCATTATCAAAGGGTCTGGTGCTGAAATATGTGAAAAAAGTGAATGAAAGTATTTTAACTTAGTGCTAATTAAGATCAATTAAGTACTGATAAAGGGAATTTAGGCATACAGCCAAACAATCTTTATTATTGAGATCCTGAAATATTGGAAAAAGTTAAACCGGATGATAAACAAAGAAGATAAAACAATTTCAAGACTGTTCTAAAATGAATATGGTAGCCATCATTTTGGAAACTATGATGTCATAGTTGTAAATTACCATATTATGACATAATGGTAAGTTTCATTTAAAACAAAGACAAGAAATGTGGAAATCCCACGAAAACCAGGTTTTCCATTTGAAATGCTATAACACACACAGTAACGATAAGATGAAAATGAAGTAACAAAAGTTTTTTTTCTACAAAAACAGCAAATTACATAAATAAAGTTGTTGAAATTCTAGTATTAAAGCAATATAAACAGAGTACAATACTGAGTGGAAATTGTTTTTCTATTTTTAGTAACAGTATCTTGACCCCAAATTTAATCCCAAGCTTCCTTTTCATATAAGATACCTACACATCAAATTTTGTTCCAATATCTCATTCCCAACTAAAGTTGTTGAGCCAAAACCATTTTTCTATTTTTAGTAACAATGACCTTAACCCTGACTCCACTGACCCCATAAGAAATCCCAAACTTCCTTTTGATATAAGCTACCTACACAGCAAGTTTCATTCTAATATCTCATTCCTTACTGAAGTTATTGAGCGGAAACTGTTTTTATATCTTTAGTAACAGTGACCTTGACCTTGACCCCAGTGACCCCAAATGCAACCCCAAGCTTCCTTTCCAAAGAAGGTACCTACAAAAACTAGGACTATCACTGAAATGCATTCGCTACAATGATAAATGCATCTCGACTTCATACTGATGCTTCAGAAAAAGTTTGGTAAAAATCCATAATAGAGTTTCGGAGAAATAGTACGGAAAATATTTTTCTGAGAAAATATTCAAGCAGCTAAAACTCCAACAAAAATCACTAAACCAGAACCCCAAGATGATATGCGTATCTCCATTTCATACTGATGCTTCTCACAATGGGTTATAGAGAAATATCGCGGACAAGATTTTTGTGTGAAAATATTTAAAGGGTCATGTCAAAAGTTATCGAACCAGAACGAGACAATGATTTGTGCATCTCCACTTCATACTGATGCTTCTCATAAAGTTTCGTGAAAATCCATCAAGGGGTTATGGAGAAATAGCGCAGAAAATTGATTTGTGTGAAAATATTCGAAGGGCCATAACTTAATCACAAATCATCAAGCCGGTACCTCACACTGCAATGCACATCTCCACTTCATACTGCTGCTTCTCATAAAGTTGTGTGGATTCATCAAGGGGTTATGGGGAAATAGCATTAATGTTAATTTAAAACTACGATGTCATAGTTCTCAAAATGGCAAAATGGCAGCTTCCATAACTGTTTCAGAAGAGCCAACAAAATTAATGACCACATCTTCTTTGTTTATCATCCCATTTTGATGATAATTTCACCCTCTTCCAAGTTGTTCAGAACTCTCAATAATTAAGAGTATGCGGCTGTATGCCTACATTCCCTTCAATCGTAATCTCTTGCCAATAGCATAACAATGTTATTACATTTAGGCATTTTAGAAATTTCCAAGCATGTTTAAAATATTTGAAGTTTGTCCTCATTTTTTTATTTAATTGATTACAACTTCGTACAGGAGAAATCCATTAGCTTTCATGCAACTACTTAAGCACTATTGGTCGGCCATCTTTGAAAAAAAGATCCATTATAATGGATGGGATATGGCCAAGTGAAATTTTCAACCAAATGCATATTTTAGGCATGAGCAATGTCAACCATATAGTACATGACAGTAATTCTAATTCAACACTATTTATGTGAAAATAATATCACAAAGAATACTTATGTGGCAGAAAATGCTCCCTTTATATCCAAAAGGTTTGATACAATTTTACTCAAAGTTATTTTGTGTTTTATATGAAATAAATTGGTCCACAAAATGGTCCATTTATCCAGTGACGGCAGACGAGACAATCTTACGTCTGATATCGGAAAATACTGAAATATGTCAAAGTTATTGTAAAATTGGCCGACTCGCTATAAAAAAGGTTACTGGAATAGGAAATTCAAAATTGTTATAACCAAGAATTCGCTATATCCAGGTTCACTATATCCGTAATTTTTTATATGAAGCAATGAAGGAGCTGGCCAGGAAATTGAACAAGAGGCCCAAGATGACCTGTGGATGCTCTACTGGCTAAAACGGCTCTTATATCAAGAGTTGTCATAAAATTCCCATCAGTACTTCTTTTAAACAATTGCAAAAATAACACAAAACAACAACACCCACAACAGGATTTTAAACCCTTGACCCATGCTTACAATTTAAACAAGAGGCCCCAGTTCTATTTTGGTATGGTTATTTAGGGACTCAAGGCACAACAATTATATCAAATGGGTTTTGACCACCAATTTGTACAGTCTTAACAAGGCAAAATATACAATGTTTAACTAAATCAAGGGCCATAACTCTGCTGTTGCTGGTCCGATCTGGCTGGTTTTCAAGCTTGTTCGAGCTTTCATTGATATTAACAATCTGGTAAAGTTTGGTAAAGATAGGAAGAACAATGAAGGCCCTATCGTCTTAACGAGGGAAAAGTTAATGGACCGACAACGGACACGCCATCCCATAAGCCTGCTGGCCTTTGGCCAGTAGAGCTAAAAACCTTCGCTATAACCGAGTATTTTTAAAACCGAGTATGCTATAATTGAGTTTTACTGTAATGTGTATTTAAGCATACAATATTGCTTTTGTTTGAGATTCCAATTTATGGCAAAACCACACAAATTTTCCCAATTGAACGGGTACTGGTATCATTCCCAAAAAGGTGAAAAAATAGCTGTGATGTATCAACAGTGTAGGTGTTATTCTTCCCAAATTTTCACTCAGTATGTTCATGTCATCATGAGATCATCATGATCTTTACTGTTGACCTACTGACTCCAAAATCAATAGGAATCATAAGAATAGGTGTTATAATTTCTGAGTAATCACTCAGAATGTGGACCTAAAATCCTGACTTAAATAGCTTTCAGATGTTATATGGAAGCTTGAACTTTGAACAGACTTGTTTTTTAACTTACAGGATCATAAACTAATGCTATATTCAAAATCTTAGAACTTCAGCTCCTGTAATTTCGAACAAAAATATATATGTTAAAGATTTGCCTACTTTACTCTATGTCAAACTGTGACCCCCGAGCAGGGCAAAATTTTACCCCTGGATCAACACTTGAACAAATCTGATAGAAAACCATATTTTAGCTCATGCTGCATAAAAAATATTTAAAAATTTAGATCTTGTAGTGTCAGAGGATTTTAAAATGTTTACAAATATTTCCCATATGTCTCTATTATAATAATACTGAAAAGGGGATCCCTTGGAAGCAACAAACACAAACAAGAAAATCAGTAGAACCGATGGATGCTTCCCAAAATGTATCCTTAATTTATCATATAGCCTTCTATCACCCAGCGGAGGCCCCGGGTTCAATCCTCAGTGGTGCCACTGAGTTTCGTCGATGTGTTCTTGGGCAAGACACTTTCCCTTAGCCTCGTCCGTCGGACGCGGACGTAAACCGGGTGGTCCCGTATATCGGTCTATCCTCCGAGCACATTAAAGAACCATAGGAATCTATTTGATAATAAGAGTAGGGCACGGTTCCGGATTCCTGTGTATCCTTCCCCTCTCTCTGGGGCGGCTCTAAATAACCTATACTGTGTTGA
Source organism: Cyrtodaria siliqua (assembly GCA_037043455.1). NCBI lineage: Eukaryota > Metazoa > Mollusca > Bivalvia > Adapedonta > Hiatellidae > Cyrtodaria > Cyrtodaria siliqua. The sequence continues at coordinate 29,365 of JAWPHD010016655.1, forward strand.
TGAGCCGTTAAACAACATTCAATTCAATTCAATTCTATCACCCAGCATTTTTCAAATTGCAGTTACATTAGTAGTTTATGACTTATGCTTCGGACACAGGAAATCTTGTCACATATGAAAATCATATGATTCTCCTTTCATATGAGTTTCATATGTGGCAAGTTTGCCTATGGACAAGAATTACAAGTATAACATTACAAAGGGCAATAACTTGAACTGAACACATATTGGTTGTAGACCTCTTCATTTTCTCTCATTGCCCTTTATCATTGTGTGAAGTTCCATTGCAGTTCTATTAGCAGTTTTCCAAAGGGCAGTAATTCTATTTTGAAGATCGGGTTATGGTTTTGTGCTCGAAACTTCCTTTCATCGCCCTCTATCAGTGATTGAAGTTTCATTGCAGTCCCATTAGTAGTTTTGAAGTTATGCTCATTATAAAATTACAAAGGGCAATAATTCTAATTTGAATGATGACAGATTAGTTATGGTTCTTGCACTCTGCACTTCCTCTCAATGCCCTCTATCATTGTGTGAAGTTTCATTGTATAGTCCCATCAGTAATTCTGAATATATGCTCCGGACAAGAGTGGGAAGGACGGAAGGACGGAATGACAAAGCGGCGTCTATAATTATGCTCCCCTGAACATTTTGGGGAAGCATAACAAGAGAGAAAAGTAGGAGACTCGGGTTTATTAAGTCTGTTCATGAGAGGTATTATAAGGTTTAACCCCTCTCATGCCCACTAGCACGGCTTAAGCGGTATTGTAATTTAAAGCAACAAAGTCTGGTCTTGATGATCTCAAAGGACCAGCATAAGTGACTATATAAACAAACTTTGGATGAACAAGCCAATTCCACTTTTGATACCACACTTCATTTGAACAAAATTGATAGTCTAGTACCATTTAGCGATCAAGAGACCATTTCTGAGCAATAACCATTGAAATCCATTCAGCTGTTCATATAAAAAATATCTTTCAAGTGTCCACTATTTAAAGAAAGTGCACCCAGAATGGAAGTTGTGTTGATCTAATTTTCACAAACGACAGACGACGGATGAAGTCAGTGATCCCAACAGCTCAACTTTGAACCTTCGGCTCAGTAATGCCCAAAGATTAGCAAAATATTCTATATGTACGTTTGCAATATATACGAACACTTGACACTATAGTCTATGAACATTCTAAAATATGTAAATTACACTTACACAATGCTTTGTCCCATCTTCCGGCACCAGCCATTATCGAATAACCCGGTGCTGAAATATGTGAAAACAGTGAATGAAATTATTTCAACTTAGAGCCAGTTAACATAATCAATTCAGTACTGATTAAATCATAATTACTTGCCAACACTATAACACTGTAACATAAGAAATTTACAAACATATTTAAAATGTTTGAAGTATACATGTGTGTCCTCATTTTTTTGTTCAATTTATTACACGCTCGTGCATATGCATGTGTGTAATTCTAAGGATTATACCCATCTGTCCGTCCTCCCATCCGTCAGTCCCTCTGTCCATCCATCAATCCATCCATCCATCCATCCAGAGTGGTGGTGTGGTGTAGTGGTCAGAAGCCACTTGAGTGGTGGTCTTCTTTTAGAGAAATCCATTTTTGCTTTTTATTTTTTGTAAAGAGCAAAATCAATATCTCCAAGGAAATTGAACAATGCATTTTTTTTTAAAACACTATGATTAAGTATCAACCAAACTAGCGTGAAGTTGATGGTGCCCCATCCTAAATACATGCATTTTGTCTTCTCAGGGCCGTAGGCCTGATGGTAGATTAAGGATTGAGTGTCAGCTTAACCGAAAGCGACAAGCGACAATATTGATTTTTTTTTTTACTTGCGGCATCCCTTTAGTTGTTCTACCTAACTTGCATATTAACAAGAGAAACGCCTGCTGGCGTTAAAGCCGGGGTTTCCACTAGATGAGTCATTTGAATAGTGTATGCAAGATGTTCACAAAAGATTTTAGTTTCTTTTCAACATACAGTATTTCTGATGCAACTTTTTTCCAGTTGACAAGTTCAACTGACAAACTGGACGTTTGTTTGTTTGTAGGTTGTTTTACGTCATTTTCAACACATGTAAGGTTATATACGACGTTCGTAAACTTAAAGCAAACTCATTATAAAATATTTAAGGGGGCTAATTCTGAAAAACAAATTCTATTTTAGTAACAGTAACCTTGACCCCAGTGACCCCAAATGCAATCCCAAGCTTCCTTTACCTATAAGCTACCTAACTATACAATTTCAGGTCAATATCTTATTCCTAACTGAAGTTATTGAACAGAAATATTTTTTCTATTTTTAGTAACACTGACCTTGACCTTGAACCCAGTGACCCCAACTGCAATCCCAAGTTTGCTTTTTATATAAGCTACCTATCCAGGAAGTTTCATGTCAATGTCTCATTCCTAACTAAGTTACTGAACGGAAACCGTTTTTCTAGTTTATTACCAGTGACCTTGACCTTGAATCCAGTGACCCCAAATGCCGCCCCAAGCTTCTTTTTCATATAAGCTACCTATCCACAGAGTTTCATGCCAATATCTCATTCCTAACTGAAGTTATTGAACGGAAACCATTTTTCTATTTTAAGTAACAGTGAACTTGACCTAGACTCCAGTGACACCAAATGCAATCCCAAGCTTGCTTTTTATATAAGCTACCTATCAAAAAAATCATGCCAATATCTCATTCCTAACTGAAGTAATTGAACGGAAACCATTTTTCTATTTTTAGTAACAGTGACCTTGACCTTGATCCCAGTGACCCAAATGCAACCCTAAGTTTCCTCTTCATATAACAGTACCAGAGCTGTAGATAAGCTGAGTTTTTGAGTATTTTACTCATACTTTTTGTACAAAAAAAAAAACTTTTTTAAAATTGTATCATTACTCATCAACTTTACGCTGGACGAGTTCCTTGTTACTCATTCATTTTGAATTTGATGGGTAAATACTCATTGCAGTCAAAAATTATCTACAGCTCTGTTAATCTACCTATTCAGAAAGTTTCATACCAAAACATTATTGAGTGGAAACTTGAACGCAAACAAACAAAAAAGGTTAGCGCATTAAAAAGGTTAATGTAACATGTTTTGGAGAAAGTAGGTAACAGTGACCTAGTTTTCTGGGAAAGGTCGTTGTTCATGAGAAGAAGGTGCTGTTAAAGTTTGGTGAAGATTGGATATGGTTATGCTAATATATAACAAAAAGAAATGCTGAAGCCCGCCAGCCCGGTTTACGCCAATCTATAAGCCAATTTTTTTTCAAATCACGGCTAATAATCATATTGATAGTGCAAAGAAAATGTTTTTGCATATAATTATAATGTGTGCATATATATTAAAGCAGAATTCTAAGAAAATTATTTTATTACATAATGAGTATTGAAATTAAATTTTGATTTTGTTTTAGCTGAATTTGACCTACTGAACCCAAAATCAATAGGGTTCCTCCACATCAATAACCTTACTTCTGGCTCAGTTTCAAAGAAGAAGATTTGGAAGATTCTCCAATATAACGCTATGTAAACTGGCGACCCCAGGAGCGGAGTCAGATTTGACCCTAGGGTCACCATTTCAACAAGCTTGGTAAAGGACCATAAGCTTATGTAACATGCAAAATATGAGAGCTTGTGGTTTTGGAGAAGAAGATTTTTCAAGTTTTTCCTTATACAAGTCTATGTGAAAATGTGCAAAATCTTTGTGTTGAAAATGATGTAAAACACCATACAAACAAACAAATCTATATATATATATATATACAAACTCCGAACCTCTGGGCCACAATCATTTTTTACCCCGGGGGCTTCAGCTAAACAAATTGATAGCCTAGGTGTTAGTTATCATTAATAAAGACAAGAAATGTGTCCATGGGACATGGATGCCTCCACTGCAAACCATCTGCAATGTTGTGAAAGGATACAAACACACAAGAAATATTTACATGACTTTTGTATCTAAAGAAAAAAGTGTCTTAACTTCAGTAATAAAAGGTAGATTTGAGGCTGAAAAAAATATGCATATATTGGTATCTAAATGTGACCTTGACCTTTGAGGCACTAACATGATTCTTGCATGCGACACACCTTTTCATTGTGATGAACACTTGGTGTGAAGTTTGATGCAAGCCCTTCAGTAGTTTTGGACTAATGGCTGACACGAAAAGGAAAAAAAGACCTTTGACCTCCAACTGTGACACTGACTTTCAAGGCACTGACATGATTCTAGCGTGCGACACATCTGATAAAGGCCCATAACTCTCTGGTTCCTATTTCTTTAATTATTCCCCTTTAAAAAAAGGTTTAACTTGGAACTTAACCTGGCATTTTTCAAGTGATTGTGGCTTATAACTTTCTAAGTATTAGGTATGCAACAATGAAACTTTGCACACAACTTCAGCATAATTAATCCAGTGATATCTGATAAAGACCCATAACTCTGTGGTTCTAATTTTTTCAATTATTCCCCTTTGAAAAAGGTTTAATCTGTAACTTAACCTTGCCAGTAAAGTTTCAAAGTATATTAAGGTGTACAACAACGAATCTTTATACACATGTTCAGCATGATCCAATGAAGGTCCATAACTCAGATGAATGGGTAGGTAGGTAGGTAGGAAAATATTTTTTTGGTTTTTGTATGTCAAATTCTTTTGTGAATGCTGTTTAAAATTGAATGCTGTTTGTTTGGACACTTTTTTCTCTACTTATTAAAGATAATTTTAGTATAGTGGGTCTGTATTGCAATGTTGAAAATCTTTAACTTTGTACATAACAGTCCTATAGATCTAAAACAATTGGTAAACCAAATTTAAAAAAAAATAAGAGGAAAAAGCACTTAATAAAGGTTTCCTTTAAAAGGAACAGCTTGCCTTGTTAGGTAACAATAATGTGGAGGTGGGGGCAAATTGGGAATCGCATAACAGGATATATTTTGAGGATAACATCTCATCATCCCAAAATCAAATCAAATAACAGATTAGTCTAGATCATCTATGCGTGTTTGTTTTCAAAACAAACGTCAAGAACAAAGTCTGATGTGGCAGCCATTTTACCAAGAATCTGGTAGCGTTTCTGATTGACTGATTTATTGGATCATGCTGAAGAGGTGTACACAGTTTCATTGTTGCAAACCCTATACTTCGAAAGATTTTAGCCACAATCAGTTGTCAGGTAAAACTTAACGGACGGACAGATAAACGGACAGATGGGAGGACGGACAATGCCACAACATATTAAAACGGACAGATTAGAGTGCCCACAAGAAAAGGTTAAAGGACTGATGACAGACAACATGTCGTCCGATAAGTTCGTCTGGCATTCAGCCAGTAGAGCTAAAAAGAAATATGGCCATAATTCTGGTGTTAGTAATTGAACCTAGCTGGTTCATGCTCACATTTGGATGGTACCACTGACCGTTCCAAGGCAGTACCCCTACTGTCAACACTTTTATGTGTGTGGTGTCATATATTTTGCTCCTTTTTATGCTCCCCGGAATTTTTTGTCTTTCCATCCATCCCAATTTTGTCCAGAGCATAACTTCAAAACTACTGATGGGCTGGCACTGAACCTTCACACAATGATAGAGGGCAATGAGAGGATGTGCAGAAAGCAAGAACCATAACTCTGTCTTCATTCAAATTAAGAGTTATTGCCCTTTGTAGTTTTATACATATAGTTCTTGTCTGGAGCATAACTAAAAAATCACACAGTAAAAAGGACCAAGGAGAGGAAGTGTAGAGCACAAACCCATAACTCTTATCTTAATTCAAAATAGAATGATTTCCCTTTGGAATTTTATACTTATAATTCATGCCCTTAGCATAACTCTGAAACTACTAATGGGACTGCAATGAAACTTCACACAATGATAAAAGGCAATGAGAGAAAGTGCAGAGATCTACAACCAATCTTCAATCAAATTAGAGTTATTGCCCTTTGTAATTTTATACTTGTAATTCTTGTCCAAAGCATACGTCAAAAACAACTAATGGAACTGAAAATTGAAAACTGCTGAGTGATACAAGGTCATATGATATGTTGAGGATACATTTCGGTGAGCATCCATCGGTTCTACCGATATTCTTATTTTCCCTTAAAATTGTTGTTAGCTTTGTATGCGTGTTTTGGTTGACTTTGTTCTGTGAATCCTGCATCAACCTTTATAGCTGCTTTGGTTACTACTTTTCAAGCTTTCATTGATATAAACAATCTGACCAAGTGTGGTAAAGATCAGATGAAAAAGGAAGTACGTTGTAGCTTTAAAACCTCAGTATGCTTGTGCTAAAGACTTAACAGAAAAAATATAGCACTTTTAAATAAATAAGGGCAATAATTCTGGTGTTACATATCAAATCTGGCTGGTTTTCAACTTGTCCAAGCTTTCAGTAAAATCAACAATCTGTCCGAGTTAAATGGTTAAGATCAGATGGAAAATGAATGTCTAGAGCTTCAACGAAGCAAACCGAAGCATGTTAAATAATTAAAGGGCCATAACTCTGGTGTTTCTTGTGCGATATGTCTAGTTCAATAGTTTTCGACTTGTCCTGGCTTTTAATGGCATTAACATGCTCCCAAAAAAATAATAAGGTGGATTGTTAACAAATCAAAACATAGCATTTGGCCATAAATCTGGTCCCTTTTTCAGTATTTATTAATTTACTAATCTCGTCTATTGTCCGACCTTTCATCGATATTAAGTAGTGATGTTCCGATTAATCAATTTGATTGAGCATCGGTCATTTAAGCTCGATTACAATTTTTCACGATCGAGTTTACTCAGTTTTTGAAAAATTGTAACTTATTTCATTCTCTTTTACTAAAATGTACGAGAGAATGAAATGGGTTTCAATTTTGCAACAAGTAATCATATATCTCTAATGAGGTATCACAAATTATACTTAAAATAATGCTTGATTAGTTTCATTCAATTACTTAATGACCATAATATACTTGAATGTGTTTCTTTTCTTCATTATAGTCTGAAAAAGGCTTACACTGGTGTATTATATGGAAGCCATGTTTAATCGATTAATGATCGATCATCGGTTGGTTGAAAATTCTGATGATCGATCACAAATTTTCAACCGATTCCCAACACTAATATTAAGACACTGACCACTATCAATCATATTGGATATAGCCCTGTCCAGATGAGATACAGTACAGCTCACGCGAAACCCACACTTCACGCGGAGTTTTGATGATAAAACTACGCGGAGTCGGAAAAGCTTCTCGGCGTACTTACGCCACGAAAGTATGCCACAAAAGTATGCCACGATATTCCACGTAGACAAACTCGGAGTTCGCCGAGTCGAAACTGCACAGGAAAAAGTGCAACTTTTTCTAATTGTAGTCATTTTAATGCATAATTATTTAATAACTTTAGAAAAAATCGAAGCAGAAGACTTTTTTGTTTTAGAAAAGCGGATGTGGGAAAATTTGAATGCCCGGATTTGCTATACTGGGTCACAACAGTTATATGGCGGTTCCTATTACCGGCTTCGTGGCGACTGAACATAACATTCAATTAGTAATTATTATACTGGAAATTATAATTATGTTTTTAATTAGTCTTTTCTTTGTAACAAATTTTACTATTCTGCTGTTTATTATTACATCGATGGGTTCTTTAGTCAGAAATAATCAGAAAAAAATGGTAAAGAATTCCGGGTCATCAACCCGTTATTAGTGCCGCCTTGTTAAAAGATACCTACATGGCCAAGGATTATGGGTATTTATGTCGGTAGGAAAACTGTGACTTTTGGACAACAAAAACAAACAAAACTTGTGATTAAATGCATTAAAAGTTTGAAATACGTATTTGTTTCGAAATTTATTCATTGTATTTATCAGTCGTGTCAACTTTGCACATAAAAGATGCACTCAGCGTCTCATTGTTTGTACTTTTTCTGGCGACTGATTGCTTTTTCAAGTGCGATATCGGACAAGTTAAAAAGTTGTCGGAAAATTCAGAATTTTCCCCAATAATAAATCACCACAGATGTGCACTCATGGTTAATTGGATTCTACGCGGAGTAACTAGGAGTGTGAGTGACTCGGCAATGGCGTACATTCGCCGCATGAATTCGCCGAGTACAAACACTGACTCCACGCGGAACTTGATACGATCAAACTCGGCGAATCGAGTAAAGTGTGGGTTTCGCGTGAGCTGTACTGTACATGGACCAATAGCCAATAAATTGGCTCCTATATATATAGATGCAGATTTCAAGGAAATTTAATATTGCTGCATATAATGCTCTCACCAAATAAGAAAAAATTGAACAAGCTTATTAATCATATATTTAACGCACTACATGGCCATAACTACAGACGAATATTATTATGTCTGAACATGGATAAAACTAAAAGTAGCTTACCTTCAACGAATGCTAGATGAGATCCGATTTAATCTACATTCTGTAAAAAATAAAGAAAAAATAAATGTAGACATCAGGGAATTCATTTTCCATAGGCCTAACAATCTCCACCTAATAGTTTCATGAAATATAGGGATGGCGAGAGGTTTACAGTACTGGTTCTACCCCCACAAAAAAAAAAGGTTCGTCTGCCTCCACCAATAACAAATCGACTGCCATATAGCCTAAAATGTGCTGAAAATGACATAAAACATCAATCAACCAACCAACTGGTTCAAACTGTGAAGGCATCAGGACGTTTTAGTGATAAGCCTAATAACCTTTACAGTAAAAGGCACCGACATATTATTCTATTAATCATGAAAATAATCCACGATTCTGGTATGGTTTAATAAGATGTTATGCTTCAAAAATGTGCAAATTTGTTTTATCTTTCTGGAAACTAAAGATTGTCTGTATTTCGTAACGCAAAGTATACAGTATTTTGAAATATGATTTGTTTATAAAAAAGATTAAACAAAATGCAAACTTTGAATAAATGAAGGCCCTAAATTTAAGATGCTGAACATTATGAATTGAATTGAATTGGGGTTTTAAGGTGCACCAACACATGAAAAGGTTATATGGCGCCTAAAAGGCATGAACATGCCAGGCTCATCTTCCATGTACATCGAGATAAAATATGGAAAATGGGCCTAGAACCTTCTCACCCTGAACTGCAGAGTTGCTGCAAATTCTATCGTAGAAACTCCATTTACGCTGGAGCCACGTTAGTGTTTTTCTGCCACTGCTCTTTTGATGCGAGCGAGATAGCACCTGAAACAATGCAGGGATCATGATGAAGACCTTTAATGAACATGAACAAAAAATGATAAAATGAACATGAATTTGGCAACCACACTGGGCTGAACATTATGAAAATTGTTCATGCATAAACTAAAGTTGATAATCAACAGTGTATATACTAAGTATCTTGTAATCTATAGTACTGGGAAGGTTGATAGAGCTTGCGGTCCAAATTCCAATCCATTTGCACAATGTACACTAGATGAAAAATATACCAATCATTTACATTATATTCATATCAATGGAGTGTGCAATTTCGACAAAAATCGCATGAAAACTCACCCATATATATTTTTAACAGATTCATCCAATAAAACACAAAATAAATTTGATAATTAGATTACATTCAGTCATTGCTTTAAAGAATGTGTTTTAAATATAAGCAATATTAAATTATGATGATAACTAAATGTGTTATTAGCATTTAAAGGGACACTATCCGCAAGTATTTAGCATATATTGAGCATAACCAAATAACTGTTGGATTTGTATTTGTATTGTCTGATCTAAAATTTGTACACGAAAACATCAGCATAGACCAATTCGTGAAATTGAAAAAAAAATAAAAAATTGTAAACAATGCGGCGCAGAATTATTTACATTTTCTGTTCATGTGACATCCATTAGCGCATTAGGTTTTCTACGGTATATACATGTAGCATGTCTCGGGTAATATATCTGGCCTGTTAAGCTCAGTTGGGAGCGCACTTGACCATTGCGCGCGCTACTATTATTACTCAAGAGTGTAATTTTAGCGTGGGCTACCATACCAGTTCAACCCCACAAAGTGGTACTTCCTTTTGTACCGATATTGAGTTCCATCAAACAATCTTGTTTTTATTAGTAAAAATTCAGTAAAGGTTGGTGTGTATTGTTTGTCAACGTCATTATTTTATGTTTTATCTGGTAAAAGTTACGGACATTGTCCCTTTAAAATTGGGGTACTTTTAAGAAATAATACTGTATACAAGATATCCTGACATTTTGGGACTTTACGTTCTTGACCCGTAAGTTCATTTATTCGTTACGTCATTAAGATGTTCGACTGTTATTGCTGTGTGTTTAATAAAATATTGTGTCTATGGCAGTAGTTTCTTGGTTTTACAACCAAAAATGTATTATTTCCAGGGTGCAACAAAAACTTGCTAAACTTTGTTCCCTTGAGCAGTATATTATGACTCCTGCTCAAAACATATACCCACATTTACATTAATTCCTTCTTTGTTCTATTTTCTCCCTAGCATATCATTCTATTTGTAATACAGGGTTAGAAATTAACATGTTTAGACCAAAAACAAAAATAGTGTTTCCAGTTGCCCGACTGACCCTCCTTTTAAGGGGCAGATCCTAAAACTTTTATGTAATACAGGACTAGAAATTAACATGTTTAGACCAAAAAGAAAAATAGTGTTTCCGGTTGCCCGACTGAACCTCCTTTTAAGGGGCAGATCCTAAAACTGTTATGTAATACAGGACTAGAAATTAACATGTTTAGACCAAAAAGAAAAATAGTGTTTCCGGTTGCCCGACTGACCCTCCTTTTAAGGGGCAGATCCTAAAACTGTTATGTAATACAGGACTAGAAATTAACATGTTTAGACCAAAAAGAAAAATAGTGTTTCCGTTGCCCGACTGACCCTCCTTTTAAGGGGCAGATCCTAAAACTGTTATGTAATACAGGACTAGAAATTAACATGTTTAGACCAAAAAGAAAAATAGTGTTTCCGGTTGCCCGACTGAACCTCCTTTTAAGGGGCAGATCCTAAAACTGTTATGTAATACAGGACTAGAAATTAACATGTTTAGACCAAAAAGAAAAATAGTGTTTCCGGTTGCCCGACTGAACCTCCTTTTAAGGGGCAGATCCTAAAACTGTTATGTAATACAGGACTAGAAATTAACATGTTTAGACCAAAAAGAAAAATAGTGTTTCCGGTTGCCCGACTGACCCTCCTTTTAAGGGGCAGATCCTAAAACTGTTATGTAATACAGTACTAGAAATTAACATGTTTAGACCAAAAAGAAAAATAGTGTTTCCGGTTGCCCGACTGACCCTCGTTTTAAGAAGGGTCCTAAAACTTTTTTCAAATTGAATTTTATTTGGTTTTTGTTGGTTTTTTTGGTTCTGAATGATGATCACATAGGTTACAGCATGGGAGTGAAACATTACGACACCATTCTATATGTTCGGCAATCCACTTGGCGCGGGTGGTATAACTATGCAAATTATTGCCGAAATACTCAGCAAAAGCCCCCCTGCTCATTTTTGTATAGGTGGACAAAAGCCCCCACATGTTTTTTTACAAGGTGGACATATCTGAGGGGGATTTCGTACAGGTTTTTTTTGTCCACCCTTGCAAAAATATCAGGGGGGGTTATGTCCACATTGTAAAAAGTTCAGGTTTTTTTTTTCCACCTTGTAAAAAACATGAGGGGGCTTTTGTCCACCTATACAAAAATGAGCAGGGGGGAGGGGGGCTTTTGTCCGTGAGACCTGCGAGACCTGCTTTTACTTCAGTTTTGGTTTCTTTTCATGAGTTTTAAATGCATTTTGAAATCATCTAAATATTTTTTATCCAAGCACATAAAACCATCTCGATCAAGACTTTGCACAAATATGATACAGAAAACATCCATTTGATTACTGAGTTAATTGTTAATAATGCCCTATAGGCATTTATTAAAACTATGGAATTAAATGCCTTTAAAACTCGAGATTGCCATGCGGGACACATATAATAAGAATTAGTTTGTTCATATTTCATAGCTTAACATAATAATAAGGAAGCCATCTTGATTTATTAATCCAGTACCGTTTTGACTTGCATATAATTAAACAAAAATGAGAATGTTCAATTATTTAACACAATCAACAGTTAGTTATATTTTATTTCAATGTGCTTTGAACTATTTTAATAATTAATATTGATCAATGATTTCAAAAATGCAATTTATGTAGAAAAAAAATAGTTTAAACAAATCTATTGAAGACATAAAAAGCCCAAAAAAAAAAAAAATATTTCAGACAATCCTATGGTAAATGACATTGCAAATGTAATTAGCGGATTAGGCTTATACTGAATAAACAGAATATTTATTAAATTGATGACACACCCCAAACTAATCTGATTGTTTATTCAGATATTGGGCGACACATGTTAATTAGATTTATGACATGCGGTAATCAAATACACGTGTCAAATAACAGGTTAACTTTAAAAATAAAATCACTTGTTTCATTCAGCACGTTACATTAACAATATTTTATTCACACATGATGTACATTAGTTATATACATGGCTGACTCATATTGATTTTATATACTGAAGTCATAACAAAAGTTAACATGAAAAAAAATCAATCAATTGATATAATCAATTAATACTGTTCTCTAGAATACAAACACTGATAACTCATACATAATAAGAATACTTTTTTCATTAGAATGTTATAATATAAGCAAAGAACTAACCAAATTTGACTAATGCAATTGTAACTTTTATGATGTTTGTACAGAAATCATAATTTTAAGTAACTGTCTTTAATCTTATTTAATTTAATTAGCTGACAATTTTGAACATAATATCAGTGAATTAAGCTTCTTCTTAATTATCTGTTAATAGTAACAGTTTGCATATATTTGTATTTAATTTTTAAATACAATTTAAATTAAATTTTAAATTTTAAATTCAATTCAATTATTTTATTCAGCATAAACATCATACAATGATCATCGCCTATTACAATGAGGTGGTTACATTGAGAAGAGCATGTATAATATTATCATGGAGTAAAGCTACAAAAGAACACTTACAACTATTATTTTAAACAAACAGTTTCGAATAGTATATAGCATAAGTAATACAGAGGGAAAAAAATCATCAGAAAAAGAAAGAGAGAAAGAAAAAAATAACTCTATACCGGTATATATAATATAATAGTGGATGTATACATTTCGGTCAAGCTTATTATGTTTACAACTCGTGCTATCTGTCCTATTTAATAAGACCTAATTATTGACATATATAATCAAATCAAAGACCCCTTTAATCCACATTAATCAAATTGTTGAACTTGTGAAAATCAGAAATATCACAGTTTGCAAGTAACAATGAACTAGAATGCAAAATAATACCTTATTTAAAAATAACGCTGGCTTTCTTACATGTAATTGCAAGATAACAGCAGAAAACAAAACATGATTATGTAATCGTATACTAGGTGAATTTCTTTCAAGGCTTCTTAATTAGGGAATGAGAACCTTTATGCAAATGTACCAACACAATAATATTTCTAAGTGCCATACTAAGTGGACATGTTGTTGCACTCTAGATAAAAACAAATCAAAAAACATTTGACCGGTTGATTATCTGATGTTGGCACTTTTTGAGGTAAGAGTTAAAATGATAAAATCGCATATTTTACAATTATGGTTCGTAAAATTATACCACGGCATGGGGGTAGGGTGCCGGTAGAGAGCGTTCGCCTCGCAATGCGCGTGGCCGAGGGTTCAATCCACCGATCTAGGTCATACCACGTCTGTACATGATAGTCTAGATTATCTTCGAAGTTGAATAAAATACAAACGTCTTGACCGTTTGTGCAGAGAACAAATTTGAAACCGGAAGCACGGGACGTATTTTTTTTTATATATTAAAGTCTTTCTGACCATCCGCATTAGAATACTCGTCGATATAATGTTGATGTTTCTCTCTTTGTTTATTTTTAAATGCAGGCCTGCCAAAAATTTTTAATACAAAATCCTGAGATTTTTAATATTAAGATTTAAAACGCTCTGGAGAAGATTTTAAATGGAAATTTGAGTGCGCAACTTGATTTCACTCCACACTCATGATTTTTTCAAACGCAAATTTAAATTATTATGCAATTTATAAAAGTTGATGCATTTTTGATATAGTTATAGAAAAGAATAAAATTAGCAGAAGTAATTTGGATTAGACAGACTCGGTTTATGTTTCTATCACACCTGTTGTTTTATGAAAGTGTACTTACTTTCCTACACAGATGCGTGCTAAATAAAAGAGGGTACCGACCCCCTTTTCCTATGCCGGATTCCGACCCATATAGTCAGTATCCGTACGCCGGGTTGTGGTAGCCCGTACGGCCGAACATCGCAGGGTTTTTCATACCGAGTACGCCGTATTTTTCTCAAAAAAAAAAAAAAGGCTAATTTATTGTCTCAGATTGCTGGAAATGCCATTTCAGACGATTTACTTTTATCGATAAACGCTACTATCAATCTGGGTAGTTTATATATATATGATGCAGAACTTAGATACAAATAATATTAAAAGAATACTCCATTTTGTTGATTAATTATAACTGTAAGTGACCAGGTTCCTGTGAATAAATACATTTCAATTTTCAGAGAAAAATCAGCCTCATTTCTCTTCCTTCTCTTCAATAAAAGGACAGAAGTCTTCTTAGACTAATGTTGACCTTACTGAGGTGATGAGACAGCGAACATCTCCAAAATTTAAAACGATGGCATTTTACAATTAAAACTGAGGTACATGGCGCTGTTGATACTATGATCATACTATGACGCGGAAGAATAAAGGCTGCAGTTTCGGTGTTGTCAAGATCAGTCCTTGAGTCTTCTAATGGAGTAATGACTGATTTCGGTGATTGCAGTTGGCAGATCATTCATCCGCGTGTGTGTACAGGGGCGCAAATGCACCAGATTGCACCACAGACGGTATAGGGGGGAAAAATCAGGGTGGCATGCCCCCCGACCCCCTTTGCTTACACACTGTCCCCTGATTTGTGTTGTGACTTTTTTCAACCTACCTTTCTAATTAATTACTATCAATGATGTATCAGTCTAATAAATGAACATTTCATAGCTGAGTCTATTTCCCTGACTTGCATAGCTAACGTCAGCTATGCGCTGACCCAAAATTTGTGTGAGGAAATCGCTGACCTGTTTAATTATTTACTTATAAAAGTAATTAAACACTGTTTTTAGCTATATCCTAGTAAATACAACTATCTGAATATATGGAATACAGAGCTGATATAATTAATAACACTAATTAGATACCATCCGTTATCGGGCGTCTGTGTAATTTGTCACTAATTCTGCTAATGCTGAGCGTTATTTCTAAGTGCCTACTAATTGGAACATGTTTGTATAGCATCTCTAGTAAAAACAAATCAAAAAACATTTTGACCGTTGATTATCTGATTTTGCATTTTTGAGGTAAGAGTTAAAATGTAAATCGCAATATTTTTACAATTATGTTCGTAAAATTATACCACGCGGTGGCTTGGAGGGGCGGTAGAGCGTTCGGCCTCGCATGCGCGAGGCCGAGGGGTTCAATCCTCCGATCAGGTCATTCAACGTCTGTACATGATAGTCTTGATTATCTTCGACGCTTGAATATAAATATTCAAACGTCTTTGACCGTTTGTGCAGAAACAAATTTGAAACCGGAAGCAGCGGACCGTATTTTTTTTTATTATTATTAAAGTATTTCTGGACCATCCGGCATTTAGTTCGTCGATATAATGTTGAAGTTTCTCTCTTATTTATTTATAAATGCAAGGCCTGCCAAAACTTTTTAATACAAATCCTGAGATTTTTAAATTTAAGATTAAAACGGCTGAAGAGACTTTTTAAATGGAAATTGGAAGTGCGCCAACTTGATTTCCACTCCAATATCATGATTTTTCAAAACGCAAATTTAAATTATTTATGCAATTTATAAGTTGATGCATTTTTGATATAGTTATAGAAAAGAATAAATTAGCAGGAGTAATTTGATTAGACAGACTTGGTTTAGTTTCTATCACACCTGTTGTTTTATGAAAGTGTACTTACTTTTCCTACACAGATGCGTGAGCTAAATAAAAGAGGGTACCGACCCCCTTTTCCTACGCCGTATTTCCGACCCATATAGTCAGTATTCCGTACGCTGGGTTGTGGTCGCTGTACGCCGACATCGCAGTTTTCATACGCGTACGCGTATTTTTGTTCTAAAAATTAAAAAAAAATGCTAATTTATGTCCTCAGATTGCTGGAAATGCATTTCAGAGCACATAGGTTTTCAAAAATTTCCGGGGGGGGGGGGGGGGGGATGCTCCGGACCCCACTAGAGCTCTCGGGCTCCCGCGCTGCCCTCTGTTAGGGAGTATTCCAGATGCCATGCCCAAAAAAGAACAGTACTCCAGATGCCGGTGGGGGGGGGGGAGGGGGTTGGTATCCCTCATAAATACACCAGCTAGCAAGGAGCGTTTATAGCTGTACCTCACACAGGGAGTTACTAGTTCTCGCACTTGCTATTTCAGTTAGGTGGACCAATTAACTGATATTGCTGCATTACGCATGGGATATATGCCACTAAGAACTAATCATATGTATATTCTAGTCAGTGCATACACGGATGGACCCCAACTGATCGACAATTGTATATATCCTCTGACTAGGGAGAGTAACAGGACCAATTCCGGGAAATATGCTGTTAAACTGTGAAAGTATAGCTGTTAAATCATGAACATTTTGTTTGATGGAAAATACGGAGATTATACATCTTAAATTCGAAGACCCGGAGGAGCGGTCTGAAAAAATCCAGATCCGGAGATTGGTTGGCTGGCTGTAAATGTATTGATCTTCCTGCACTTCTGTATATCTTGTGGATAGCAAGTGTTTCTGTTTCAGCAAATCAGAAGCGATACCAAAATCTCTGTAAAAGTAAAACTTTTTTATGGAAACACTGTTCTAGACGTTTTGTCCTTGAAAACCAAGCATGCGTCGGAAGATGATCTAATCGAATCAAATGGTACTAGTGCTCCCATTGCTTGACGTTAGCATATAATGCCTTATTGTAAAAGTGACGGTCATACCTGACATTTCGCTCATTCTTTCTGTTATAATTTTTTTTCTAAACTCTTACTAAAACCATAAATTAAAAAACAGAAAAGTCTGTGACTGATATGTGACACAAATACTAGCAAAAAAAAAGCAGATTAGCCTACACGACTGTAATATTTTAATTAGAAGGCTTTCAGCATCTACCTGTGAAAAAGATGATATTCCTGCACTCTATGCTAAATGCTACTCCGTTATATTATTATCTTCTGAAATTCTCTTTTACGCATTGCTTAATATTAAATAATAATTTTCTTTAAACGATGAATTTCCAAATAATTTGCTTACCGTCCTTTCTGTATTCGTCCACTATTTGCATAAAATAAAATACAGAGAGTTACGTCTTATCCTTGCCACTGTAGTAACTCGTATCTTGGCCGCGTTGAATAAAAAGCCGGTATATATATTTCTCCGCGTCGAAATAATTATTGTTCTTCCTGGAAAAATCGATAACTCCTTGTTTCGTTTTAAGTAGTCCACAGTGTATACATTATGGCACGTATGCGGCGATCGTTGGATAATTAGGGCGTCCACCACACATGAAGGTTATATGGCGCCTAACAGAATGAACATGCCAGGCTCTTCTCCATGTACAATCGAGATAAACTATGGAGAACGGGCCTATGAACCTTCTCACCCTGAAGTTTGGAGAGTTGCTGCAAATTCTACTGTAGACACTCCATATTTACGCTGCAGCCATCGTTTATTGTTTTTTCTAGGCCACTTGCTCTAGGTGATATGAGCGAAATGGCACCTGAAACAATGCAGGGGTCAGATGAAGACCTTTAATGAGCATGAACAAAAAATGATAAAATGAACAAGAATTGCGGTGTGGGGTGTCTACCCCTCTGCCTTCCCCTCCAACGGATCTGCAGTGGCCTATATTTGCCCCGTAACCGAACGGGGGCCCCCCGAGAACCACACGGGGGGCAATTCGTTGGATAAAAGCAGTTGTTACGCCTATGATTTGAAATGTGTTGTAAAGGTAACATATGAAAATATGCAGATGTGCAAAATGCGAATGTCTTTTTATTATCAATTTCAACAAACAATTATCAAATTTATAGATCTATGTGTTTTTCCAACCTTGATCACGTACTGGGATTATCAACTAAAAATTAATCAAATAATGGTTAGCTTCACATTTTAATGAAATTGATGTTTCATTTATTTGAATACAAATGTATTTATCAATGTGCAATATGTGCTATTCAAAGGGATTGTCTATGCGATCTTGCCAAACGTGCGTTTGCAATGCTGTTGTGTATGCTAAAGAAGGCGACAATACTGAATGACAGTTTCAGTCAGTATTTAGCCAATAAGGGTCACCACAGTCCCGAAATCATCTCTGTAATTTGAAGCTCCAGAATCTAAGCGATCAAGGTCTCAACTCCCCTCAGGAATGTAAGTGCACAAATAAAATGCCTGACATAGAGATAGCAACAAAGGGTATAGAAAAATTGTTATTAAACCTAAACCTCATAAGCTAGCAGGCCAGACCAAATAAGAACCGATCTAACTGAAAAATCTGCGCCAAAGAGATTTCTCCCATCATACAGAAGATTTTCCAGAAATCTGTAAAACTGGAGAATTACCCTAATATGGAAAACTGCCAATTGTAGCCCCGGCATATAAAAAAGGCAGTAAGTCAATGCTGCAAACTACCGTCCAATATCTCCTTACCTGTATTCTATGAAAAACCCTTGAACATGTTATCGCCTCCTCCATTACAAAACATTTCACTATATCTTGGAATCTCTATGATCTCCAACATGGCTTTAGGAGAAAAAAGGTCTTGCGAAACGGCACTAACAATGCTTGTGGATGAACTGTACAAATCAGTGACCTCCAAGATGCAAGTAGATCTTATACTACTTGACTCAAGCAAAGCATTTGATAAGTCAACCATGAGAAACTGCTCTCAAACTGTCCCCAATATGGAATAAGAGGGACCACCCTAACGTGGATCAGGTCAATTTCTCAACAACCGCACACAGTGTAGTTGTTAACGGATCCCAAGTCATCAAGCATATCAGTCTCATCTGGGAAGTGCAACCCAAGGATCCGTACTAGGCCCCCCTACTGTTTTTTGCATACATAAATGATCTTCCCATCTCAGATAACTCTCGGGTCCGGATATTTGCAGATGACACTGCCATATACCTTGCA